>JAMJFZ010000879.1:600000-757500 GCA_026225945.1 Cricetomys ansorgei
GCCCGACGTTTCGTACAGTCAAATATGACTTTTTTCCTCTTGCTATGGTAACTTTGAATCTTATATAAAGGGTCATTATTTTCTTCCAGGTCATGAAAACATGCAACATTTCCTTTTAAAATTGTTCTGGTTTTGTCTTTTACATTGAGATCTTTACTCCTTGCTATGAGTTGAATGTTTGTCCCCCTTAAAACTCACATTGAAGTTCAATTGGCATTGCGATAGAGTAGGACTTAAAGGTATGTGTGTCACAAGGACTCCACCCTCGTGGGCGGGATTTGTGCTACTGGAAAAGGACCAGCTTGATTTCCTCTTGCCTTCTCTCTTTGCTTCCAACCAATACGAAGGATCCTATCATGGTATGTTGCAGCAAAGGCCCGTATTAGATACTGACTCTGATCTTGGCCTTCCCAGTGTCCAGAATTGTCAGCCAATACATTTTTATTCATTATAAATTAAACAGGCTCTGGTATTCTGCTATAGCTACCCAAAATGAATGAAAATAGCCCTCAGTTTTGACAAACATATAATGCATACTCATTTATAACTGAGGTCTCATATATCCACAGGTTTGTTTCTTATCTCTAATGAGTTCCATTGGTCCTAATATTTGTAATGACAAGTATGCTGGTGGATATTGATTTTTCATTTGACAAAATCCAGAATCATTTGGGAGACAAGCTTCTGTGCATAAAGATGGGGGATTATCTGGATTAGGTTAGTCTTTGGCCATGCCTTTCAGAAATTATTATAGTCCAATCAGGAAAGTTACAGACGGGGGCAGGAGAGGCGGCTCAGTGTTTAGGAGCACTGGCTGCTCTTCAGGGGGAACTGGAGTTCAATTTCTCAGAACCCACATGGTAGCTCATAGCTGTGATGCCAGTTCTAGACGATCTGACACCCTCACACAGACACATGTAGGCAAAAACACCACTGCACATGAAATTAAAAAAAATACCAATACACATTAAAAAAATAAGGAAATTACAGACCGCCATACACATAAGGGCAAATAAGAGTCCTTTATTAGCCAGTAACTGAGGGAAGGCTCTTGTCTTAAAGAACTCTCAGCACCAAAGCTCGGAGATACAGCATTTACAAAAGCAAAATACACAACGGCAATATTGTGGGGTGTGGGTCCGGGGACCCTGGAAATATTTGTTTTGTTCATACATTGAGCAGATCTTTTGGTTATGCATGTGAGCCATGGTCATAGAAAACCCTGAATGAACTGCCTATGTGAATGGGACGGCTTGGGGGGCGGGGTCTGAGGGAAACGTGGCTGCCAAGAGGGTTAGGGTGACAAGCAGTTGAGCAGACACAAAGTGGAGTTAGGGCAAGATCAGGACCAGGCTGCACTACCCCAGTCACTTCAGAATCACCCTCATTAGGTTAATTGGAGTGGGAAGACCCACCCTAGAAGTGGGCAGCACCATCCCTGGGCGTGAAAAGGAGGACGCCCCTGGGCACAGACATCTATCGCTTGGTTTTTTCCTGATGGTAGACACATCGTTCGTTACCAGCTGCTTCGAGCTCCCCAATGAGGACACAGTGTGTCCTCAAACTCTGAGGCAAAACAAAACATTCCTTCTTTAAGTGGATTTGTCGGGAAATTTTATTACAGCAACTGTAACTGTAACGGATACAACACGTGTCTACATCTTTGTCTTCTTTGGCTCTGTTTTTTTCTTTTATTGAAAATAGATTTTTTTTCCCACAAAATACTTCCTGATTATGGTTTCCCTCCTTTTACTCCTTCCAGTTCCTCCCCCTGTCCCCTCTCATTTGGATCCACACTCTTTCTGTCTCTCATTTTAGAAAACAAACCAAGGGTAATAATCTAAGGGATAATAGCAAAATATAACAAAATAAAATATGAGATAAAACAAACACATATCAGAATAGGACAGACTAAGCAAACAGAACGAAAAGAGCCCAAGAAAAGGCACAAAAATAGATACAGATGAAGAGACCCACTCAGAAATCCCACAAAAACACAAAACCAGAAGCCATACTACATATGCAGAGGGCCAATGTGGGGGAGGGGAGAAAGAAGAAGAAAGATAATAAAAAAATTAAAGAAGTAAAAATTAAAGAAAGAAAAAGTCCTGACATGATATTATGAACAAGGAACTTCTAAGGATAGCACTGAGTTCATTTTCTTTGGCATCAACTGCTGGGCATTTGGCTCTGTCTTAATATTTTAAAAATGTGTGTGTGTGTGTACATTTTGCAGGAGTTGTTTTTTTCCTAGTATGTTGGTTCTGGGAATCAAACTCAGGTCATCAGGCCAGGTGTCAAATGCTTTACCTGATGAGCCATCTTGCTCGTTCCTTAGTTTTGTGTTTTGGAACAGTCTCACACAGCCCTCAATAATCTCACACTCGATTTGTAGCCAAGAATTACCTTGAACTCCTGATGGTCCTGCCCTTATCTCCCCAGTGCTGGACTACAGTTGTGCTCCACTACACAGAACTTGGCACTATATAGAAAAATCATGTGCATTTCTGCATGCATTTTAGAATTAAGTTGTTAAGCACACTCCTATAGCTTTTAGTGACTTTGGTTAGATCTGAGGAACTATGGATTTTTTTAACACGTTTTTTCTTTGTTCTTAGAAAATCTGTTCTTTTTACTCATGAGCTTCTGGCTGCTATCTGAAGACTGTGTCACCCTCTCCTTAGCTGATGTGGCCATGGGTGATGGAGTACTTGCAGACTGGCTGCACTTAGTACCTTCCATGCATCATGCTTTTTTTTGCTCTGTGGCTGTGTTGCTTTTCCTTGTGAAGGGTACCACCTATCTCAGTCCACGTTGAGTCTGAGCTTGCCTTTTGACTCGAATTGCCTGCAAGAATGCACATGTGAACAGTACTATGTCAATCCTACTTCTCAGCCTCAATTAACTGGAGGAATTTTACTGTTGTCTATGAATAAGGTTAGAATAATGGATGGTATGAGGCATGGTTAGGCACCTCATCTCTTTATCTGAAGGTTGCTGGCTTGCCATTGCCCAAAGACTCAGAATAGTTTCTGACGGAGACCTGGACTGGGATTGGTGTCTATCACCTAGCCATGGGATAATGAACTGAATACATGGTTGTTGCTTTAATGTACTAACCTCTGGGAATGGATTTTAGTCAGGTAGTTAATACCAACCAACTAAGATCTTGCTAGTATAAGTAAGTACAAGTCACACATAGCTAGTGTTCTTTTGTCTCCAGGCTGATAAGGACATCACTTAGCTTGGACCCTGCAGTTACAGATGGAACTGGAGGACAGGTGGTCTAAAGAGCGGTCTCTAGATTCTTGTAAATGTCCAAGAGACAGGTGCGATCTTTTTACACAATGTTATGTTTATTAGTTACCCATTTACCCTTTTCATTGCTTTTTTTTTGTAAAGATTAATTTTATTTATGAGTGCTCTATCTGCATGTACACCTGTGTACCAGAAGAGGGCATCTACTCCCATTATAGATGGTTGTGAGCCACCATGTGGTTGCTGGGAATTGAACTCATGACCTCTGGAAAGCTGTCAGTACTCAAGCTCTGAGCCTTCTCTCCAGGCCCCTTTCATTGCTTTTTAAAGTTGCAAACACAGCTTGAGGAAGAAGGGTTTATTTTGGCTCACACTTTCATGGTGTGGAAGTCACGGCAGCAGGAGCTTTGGGCAGCTGGTCACACTGTGGCCAAGGTCAGGGAGAAGAGAGGGATGGATACTGCTCACTTCCTCCTCCTCAAGCAGCCCAGGACCCCATTCTATGGGATGGTGCTGCTCCCATTCAGGGTGGGTCTTTCCTCTTTAGTTAAACCCCTCTATAAATATTCTCCAAGACACACTCAAAGGTGTATCGATGGCGAGTCTAAGTTTAGTAAACTGACAATGAAGATTAACCTTCACAGCAGTTAATTACCTTTTTCACTGGGTTGGCATTTGTCTTTGTGAGCCAGAATTAATGGTAGACAAGACTGTTGCTGCTTTACCAGAACTTTAGGCTGTTCACTATACTGTTTGAGTAGTCATCCACTCTACTACTGCAAACTACTAAAAAAGTGCAGTTCAACCTAAGGTTGTCCTTTATAAAGCATTAACATTATTAAATATATTAAAACTTGCTATTCGAATGTATATCTGTGCTGGTCAGTTTTTATTGTCAACTTGACGTAACATAGTGTCACCTGGAAAGAGAGAACCTCAACTGAAGAACTGTCTGGATCAGATTGGCCTGTGGCCATGTCTGTGAGAGTGTCTCCATTGGTGATTGATATGGGAGGGTCCAGCCCACTGTGGGCGGCAATGTCCTTAGGCATGAACCAGCAAGCAGTGTTCCTCTGTGGTCTCTGTGTCAAACCCTGCCTTAAGGTCCCTCCATGACTTCTCTCAATGGTGGACTATGATCTAGAAGTGTAAGATGAAATAAACCCTTTCCTCTCCAAGTTGCTTTTGGTTATGGTATTTATTAGAGAAAACTAGGACATTATCTTTATACTACCTGTGACGAAATGTCAAATGTGTATACTGAAATATGATATTTGTATCAAAACCTGTTGTGAAGTTGTTCAAATGGCTGAACTTGCTTTTTTGATCTCTTTTTTGGCAGTGCACTGTTTTATTTAAATGAATAGACAGAAAAATTATGGTTATCTAGATGTTGAGATTTTCACTTGACAGTTTTTGGAAAATGAGCAAAGTCAGCCAATGTAAAATTCTGAGCAGTCAGTGAATACTTTAGAAAACATGTGTCTGTTACAATGACCTTGAGAGCTTCTTAATATTTAAAACCCTTTTATCTAACGGCATTGGCAGTTTGTTATTTAGTATGTATAAAACATATCACATAAAAGAAGTGCTCCAGCATTTGGAAACCTGCATTAACTCTGAGAACCAGCAATTTTCAATGAGTAATGTCACAAAATCATGCATAGTCAAAGACCCATTCACATTTCAGGGTGAACCAATGCATCTCACTGTAACTGTAACAGAAAGCTCTTCAATATCATATTTCAGATTCTGCCCTGCAGTTATCCCACAAGAAACTAAAACCTGTCTAGTTTTGATATAATGGAAAGCAAGAGTAGTCATGGTGATCTGGAATGACTATTAAAATAGCCTTTGGCTTTCCAACTACAGTTCCAGGAGAAGTGCTATCCTATTCATGAGTCATTGTCTGCTTACATTAACTCTATAAATTGTAGCCTAACGTTTTTCTTTAAACATGGGGGTGGGGGGGGGCATTGAGTTTAGTTTGGATCTGTTGGCTTTGAATGACCTGACTAGGGAAGATATGGACTGATGAGTTTACCTGTAGTCCCAGAACACTGTGGAAGAGACAGTAAGAACTATATGTAGCAGCTTTCATCATAATTATTTAATTTTGGATCTAAACATTTGATACAATCTTTAGCCCCCTGCCATTTTTAGACCTGACAGCTACAGCTGGTGATTTAAAGAAGAACAAAGCCAACAGGCCGTGGCTTTTCTTGTCTGCACAGAATGCATTTCCATTTTCTTTCCCTTCCCAGCTTAACGTACTGTATAACAGAAGCTTTAGTTTGACCATTCTGCCTCTATTCTGAGAGCTATAGACGTTAATCATTGCTCACATCCAATTTCAACAATTGGTAAAGTTTTTTTTTTCCCTCAGTAAATTGTAATCTAGTTGAATTTATCTCAAGTATGATATGATGGCAATATTACCATATTATATAATTGGTAACTTTATCAACTTAATATACTCTAATTGTGGTAGTTTATCAGGTGAGAGAAAACTTAAAAGGCCTTAAAATACTTTATTACGTGTTGTTGTTACTGAATGCACCAGGAGCACTTATTGAATCTTATCTTCATTTAATTTATATTAATGGAGCTGTATTTTTTTTTTTTTTGGAAAATACTTTCATATTTTGATGGAATTCTTTACAAACAAGTTTGGAGAAAAAGGAAATTAATTTTGGCAGGGCATCACTTTTATTAGCAAATTTTTATGTAGAGTAATTTAAATTGCTCAGTAATTCTTGAGTAATTATATAGTGGAAGACTCCAGGGGGATGAAATTCTAAATCTTAAAGGCAAAGCTTTTGCTTTTGGCTTAATTGAACCGCATTACATCATCAGATCACCAAGTGCCCATCTGCCTTTACTCTGTCACTATGAACTACCCATAGGGAGGGAATCTTCTTTTCTTTTGTGATTTTGTGAGCAGCAGTTTCACTGGTTCGCCAAAAGTGCTGAACAAAATGAAGTTAATCTTTCAAATTATTCATGTATTCAGCACCGTGTGTGTGTGTGTGTGTGTGTGTGTGTAAGCAGCGCTCATCACAGGTGAGGGGCTGGGCCGGGTACTGGCTCATTACAGAGAGGAAGAAAAGGGACCTGCAGCAGTGTAAACAGATAAAAACCACGTCAGTCAGCCAATCAATACTGATTTCCAGAGAATTCTAGTTCTGGGAAGAAAATAACCACAGACAATAGAACACACAACAGCTTCCTCGTTACTAAAATAAGTGCTTTTCTTTCATTGTAAAAATACCTGTAACTCCTATTACTATCGCCTGTCTTGGTGTTCAGTATAATTTGCTGATATTATTAGCATGTCATTTGTGCCCAGCTCCCTGCATTACCTCCTTTGGTCTTCATTCTTCTCCAAGGAACAGTGTTGTAAGTGTCTACAGTTGACATGTTTGGACACTGAAGCTCAGAAAAGTTGATGGTCATTGCTTCTTGGGTTTCTGGCTACGATCAAGTGTAGAAAGGTTTATGGTCTTAGCTCAGGCCACATGGCCTGTAAAAAAAGCAGGGCTGGCATTCAAATATAATTTGCTATAACCTGGAATTGTGCCCTTTGATGTTGTCGTGATTGCAAAAATTGTGAAAATGGGGGTATTTACATGGAAATTTATAAGAACGGAAAAGGTGAGGACCGGATCGATGGCTCAGTGGTTAAGAGCACTTGTTGCTCTTGCAGAGGACCTGAGTTGGGTTCCCACATGAACAGCTCATCACACCTGTAACTCCAGTTCCAGAATCAGACTCAGACTGCCTCTTCTGGCCTCTGTGTGTACCAGACACATACATGGTACACATAGGAATGTACACGCAAACACGGAGATGCATTAAATAAATCTTTACAAAATTAGAAATTAAAAAAAGTTTTTTTTTCAAGACAGGGTTTCTCTGTCTTGAATAGCCCTTGATAGCCCTGACTATCCTGGAACCAGCTGTGTAGACCAGGCTGGCCTCGAACTCACAGAGATCTGCCTGCCTCTGCCTCCCGAGTACTGGGATTAAAGGCATGCCACCACCGCTCAGAAAAAACAAATGAATTTTAACATTTACTTATTGTGTGTGTGTGTTGCCAGTGCTCCATAATACTTGTTTTTCAAGCAAGCTTCTCAGTGTGAAAAAACGCTCCCTCCACTCTCCTCCAGAGTACAAACTCATAAGAGCCCATGCTTTGGGAAAAATGGGGTACATGTGCACATAGTAGCTTCATGGCCAGACTTGTCTAACGAAATAGATAAGCCAGCTGTGGTGGTTCGTGCCTGCAATTCCAGCACTTGGAAGGCTGAGGCAGAAGGGCTTCCATGAGTTCAAAGACAGCCTGCACTACATAGTGATGAGTTCCAGGCCAGCCTGTCTTAAGATGTGAGAACCTGTTTAAAACCAAAAGCAAAAGCAAAAAGGCTGATGCGGATGGGAGGGAGGGCTCAGTGGGTCTGAGGTTCTTGCCATCAGGTCTGACTACCTGAGCCATGGTACATATGCATGCACATGATTGTGCGCGCACACACACACTCACACACACACACACTCTATAAAAATAGACTCTAACAACCTGAGAAAGACTATTTAAGATTTTCCTTCTTCATACGTCTAAGCAGTTTCCTTCCCCAGCACCCTCTGTCTTCCTGGCAAAAATCTATTCAGCTTTAGGCTGAGCCTCCTGATATTCTCTGACTCTCTCCATCTGCTCTCCTAGGGGCAGTTAAGGACTACTTCTCCTTGCCCCAGGCTCTCTTGCCTATCTTCTTCAGAACCCATCTGGTCTCACATATTAGGTCTTGTGCACCTTCTCGTTAGGTTGGAATGAGAGGGGTTCGCAGGGGACCGACCCCCTCACCATGCCAACAGGCCCCAGTCGCAGGAAACTCCACTGGTGAAAACAAGAATTAACCTAGGCAATATTCATCTCAGGGTCAAAAACAAACAAAAAAACCCAGCTGCCATTCGTTACAATGCTGGTGCTTTACTGACTACTAAGGTTGGTCAAGGCAGGTTCCTCATTTATAGGAGACTCTACTTCCTTCTACGTCAGGTTTGATGTAACTCTTGGAAAACGTATGCTTATCCTTGGAAGGTGTTGCACGTGTTGTGGACTGGCCACTGCTATGATTTCACTGTCTGTCCCCTGGTAACAGTATTGAAAGGTGAGACATTTAATTAGTAGTTAGGACAGAATGGCCCCACCCACATGGGTAGGACTGATGCTGTTAAGAACTTATAGGCCCTTATTGCTCTCTCTTGACTCTCACCTTCCATCGAAGGATGACACAGCAGAAGAGACCCACATCTGACGCCAGCTCCTGGATCTTGAGTGTCTGAGCCCTGAGCTGTAAGGAAGACATTTCTGCACATTATAAATTTCATAGGCCGCTCTGTTGTGGCAGCCTAAGATGGACTCGGATGATGTTGGCAAAGCTGCAGTTCTCACTGGTGGGATGGTAAAGAAAGAAATTCTTAGGTCTCTCCCCACTGAATGAAAAACGAAATGAAAAGGAAAGGACATTATTGATCCTTGGTGTGGTGGAGAAGAAAGTTTATTGCAGATAAAAGGAGACATCTGGGAGTGTCCAGGGAGGACATGACCAGACTGAATAAGGCCATGTGAGGAGAGGGGGAGGGGAGAAATGAAAGAGGAGAACCTGCAGACTGAGAGGCCAAGAGGTCCAAAAGAGAGAGGTAACCAAAATGGATGGGTTATATAGAGAAGAGCAGCTCATCCCCTGGGCTGGAGAGTTCAGGGTAGTTGGTGGAGTATGCTAGCCAGGAGGACCCTATAACAGGTAGGGACCGAGGGATGCTGGGAGAACCCGGTAGCCAGGTCCTCTTTGATTTGTCTTCCATTTGTTGTGGGTTTGAGGCCCAACAAGCACCAACTGTGTCCTCTTGCTCATCTACCTTTTATGACCCGCCAACTCTGATATGTTAAGTAGGTGTCTCAGCCAGCAATTTGTTCCATTGTGGGTGGGGCCATTCCTGGGCTGGTGGTCCTAGGTTCTGTAAGAAAGCAGGCTGAGCAAGCCAGTTAGCAGCACTCCTCTGTGGCCTCTACATCAGCTCCTGCCTACAGGTTCCTGCCTCGTTTGAGTTCCTGTCCCAACTTTCTTTGGTGACGAACAGTGATGTGGAAGCATCAGCTGATTAAACCCTTTCCTCCCTATGTTGCTTTGATCATGGTGTTTCATCACAGCAGTCATAACCCTAACTAAGGCAAAACTGAAGGCATGTGTCTCGCCGCTTTGAGTTATGGACAAACTATAGCACATCTGTAACATACTCTTCTGAGTGCTACATAGTAGGAACATCGATGGATTCTTGGATTTAGAGAGATGAGACTTGGACAGAAGCTGCAGACTTTAGATACAAGGAAGAAAACGAGTAGAGGCCTTAGACACCAGAGAGAGCATGAGGAGTGTTTATAATTATGCATGTGAATGAGAATACAATTTACTAGTATGAGTATTTTCATTTCCTACTTCTGACATTGGGTTATGGAGAGTGTTGCAGAGCTGGGTAAGATGCAAGCAGCCTGAGGGCTCTGGGTTCCTTGTCAGTGCATTAGATCTTAGCTAATGAGCATTTGGGAAGAAAGCTTGAGTAATAAGCTGGTGAAGGAAGCCCTGAAATCCACATGAGGGAAGAAGGGATCGATGGTCACATTAATTATATGTAGAGGGGAAAGTGTTCAAGCATGAAGCTTATGGGTTATGCCATCCAGTGCGTGATCAGAGGTTTGCCCACTACTTACACGCATGCACACTGCCACACAGTTCCACCAGGAGATGCTCTGCTGTGTTTAGTTTAAAACATTAGATCAACCTACTGCACCCCATAGTCCAGTCTCGACGGCCCTGCAGGGTACATCATAAGCACCCATGACGACTTTTGGCATTTCATTTCATCATTACCAAGGACTAAACGATTGGTTCAAGGCGTGAATGATGGAGCCAGGTAGAAGGGCACGGCCGGAAGCAGCACCGTCATATCAGCTCTCGAACCTTCTTTTCGCCAGCAGTCATTGCGTTATTCACAGCTGTTTCTGCTCCGGGGGGCGGGGAGGGGGTGGAGAAAGGAGGGACTCAGCCTTGTACAGAGATTGGTGCTGGGAACTGTGTAGTTAAGAGTCTCTAAACGAGCTGATTCCACCTCGTTCCTAAGCAGCCTGGGCTGGTGAAGTGCACCCCAGGGGATCCTTCAGCAAAGCTTCACAGCCTATTCAAGCTAAGGGACAGAAATTGTTCACATTGTTAGAATTAGATCAGACTGGCTGAGGCATTTAAGCAAAACTGCTCCTCTGACTACAGCATGTTCAAGAAATGTATTCCAGGATGAGTCTGGGGAAAAAAAAATCAGAAGCAATGGTGGGGAGGATGACGTCATCCTGGGGCCTGAAGCTATCAAGGAGAGGGAAACTAAAGGAGCCCTCCTCTAATCACAGGGCTCCAAGATCACCAACATAAGCATCCTCCGCCCACCGGACCCCCAACATCCAGATCATAGAGAAGATGCGTTTACATTTTAATTTGGGGCAAAAAAATTTTTTTTGTGCCGATATAAAGAAAGAAAATGTTTCTAATTTTTATGTGTGTTTGCCACAAATACACCTTTAAGAAGGGAATTTCACAACATGTTTGTGAAACAGAAGTTTAAGAGGTATTATCTTGTTGAATTCATATTTACCGGGCACTTTCTAAGCACTGAATACAGACAGCTGTGAATAATAGACAAACCTTGAGGAGAGGAGACAACCATTTATGGAGCAACCTGACTAATAATTATTAAAACCTGCCAAACCTGGTTCTGTAGGCATGTAATTCCATCTGTTGCTGAAGGCAGGAGGATCACAAGTTCAAGGTCAGCCTGGGCTACAGAGTGGGAACAAATTCAGCTGAAGCAGTTTACCAACACCCCGCAAAATCAAAAAGTGAAAAAGAACTCTACAGACACAGCTCAGGAGTAGACTGCTGGCCTAGCACCCATGAGGTACTAGGCTCAATCCCCACCGTCACAAAAGAAGTCAGACACCAAAACCAATGTTAACAGTGCCGAATACTGACAATAGGCTTCGCTTTGATTGTACAGTGTGGCTTAGTGTAGTTGGGGTGAAGGAAGGTACTGTTTTAGAAGTGTTGAGTTGATTCAGATCTGAAGGCTGAATAGGAATTAGCGGAGAAGGAGCCTGGGATGTCTGAAGTGATGTGACAGAGCTGACAGCGGGGGCGGAGACCCAGCCAGAGGAGGCTAGCAAGATGGTTGGAATCAGTAGTAAAACCCCCAATCTTAACCTGAAATGTAGCTACTTGGAAAAGAGACTAGATTTCTCAGTTCTAGTATGTCTGCACTTGATCACTTGACCAAGTTTTGACCATGAGGCACAGGTAGAAGAATGGACTGAAGCTTCCAGGAAGTGTCTATTCGATGAGAAGATGTACTTATTTCCTACTACTTTCCTCTTGTTGGTGGACATCTGGATAAAGTTGTTGGGTTCAATCAGCCATTTTCAACTTTGGAAAAGGAATTCTGAGTACCAAAGAACAAGAGAAAGAACATGGAAATAACCTGGGTCGGTGACGCTATGCAGCGACGGTGAATACAGCCTTGCTACTTGACTTCTTGCGGAGATAGATGGAAATGTCCTTCTTGCTTGTTAAACTACTGGTCTTCAGCCCCCCCCCCTTACTTGTGGAGAATCTAATGTAGCTATTAACCGTGGGGGGTCTCAGAGCTTTTAGAACCAGTTGAACACACCCATTGTGAATGGGTGCATTGGGAAGAGAAGGCCAAGTATCACTTGTCCTCAACTTCCTGAGCTTTGGGCAATGAATGGCTTTCAAGTTTTCCCACAGCTGTGAATCTTTCTTATGTCAATGCTACTGGGAAGCCATTGAATGGAAAGCTGGAAGTCCTGGGTTTTATAAGAAGTCCTGGAAGTCCTGGTTTTTATAAGAAAGCAGACTGAACCATCAAACCAGTAAGCCGTGTTCCTTCATTGTTTCTTTCTCAGTTCCTGCCTCCAGTTCCTGTCCTGACTTCCCTGGAAGATGAACTGTAAGTGGTAAGGTGAAAACCTTCTCCCACAAGTTGTTTCTGGCCAGTATTTTATCACTGCAACAGAAAGCAAACCAATGCAGGGGGCTGCCTGTAACTAGTTGAAAGGTGGGGCTGTTTATGATTAGCCGAACCTTCCCGTGCTTCTGTAACAAAAAATGCACTCTTAGTGGGTGTGGTGGTTTATGTATGAAATCCCAATGCCTTCTGAGTTCAAGGTCAGATCGGGCTGCAGACAATCAACTTGTTTCAAAATAAGTGAACGGACAAATAAATATCGTTAGATTTCAGTATGCCAATGTTTAAATGATAGTTTGTAACAAGAGCTCGAAGTTTGGAGACAGGCTAATGGCTTCCTGTCTTCTTAATCTTACACTTGTAGATGACATTTCTGGTGTGTGCGTGTGTGTGTGTGTGTGTGTGTGTGTGGTGGTGGTGGTGGTGGTGGTGGTGGTGGTGGTGGTGATGGAGCTGGTGAATGCTGTCTCCTGAAGCCTCATCTGCAGGTGGAGGTCCACAGAATACAGCTGACCTGCTCTCAGCTGCTGAAGAAAGGCAGCTTTGGAGCGCACATTTGTAGGGAAGGAATCCGGGCTGCGCAGGATTATGCTGTTTTCATAATCACCCCGTCTACACCTCCTCACGCTGGTCTTTCCCCCAAGGGAACATTTTCTACCCAAAGAGCACCTCGGTATGTTGTGTGCACAAAACATTTCTCCAGACCTCCCTGCCATGTAGTCTGAATCATTTATTATTTATTCCTCAGCAAGAAAGAGCTTTCCTGCTTATTTTCAGCATGGTTTGTGAAACAGAAACAGGAAGCAGAAACACAGGAGCTGTAAACTCTGCCGTTTGTTGGTGAGCAAGGCCATCCTAGACTCCCAGGTCCATCTGTTGTCTTGAGTCTGTGGATGGATGTAAGACACGGCCCTTGTGTGCAGTGGCAGCCAGGTTGTCTCCGTGAGCAGCTGGCTCATGGAAGGCCTACTAATGCTCCCTCCTCAGCTGCCTTCTGAGATCTTTGTGAGGATTGCTAGGAACATTTCAGAACCCTTCAGAAATGTTGAAGTCCTTACCACTTCCTAAGCTTGAGGTTTGTTCAGGCCTGCCACAAAGCAGTGCGGAAACTCTCTCTCTTATCACCAACCTCCCGTGGTGGTGGAGGGAAACCCTCTGAACACTGGGAAGAGAGGGAGGACAAATACCATTAAAACCCCAATTATATATTCTGAGGCTCCGGCTTTGTTTTCTTATAGAAACCTATGTCGGATGAGGACCACTAGGGGGCGCCAGCGGGCCACGTTGGCGCTGGAGAGGCACCGCACTCCTGCACCCCGCCCCCAGCCTTTCCCACACTTGCTGGGGGCAAAAACAAGCGGGGGCGCTGACGTCAGCCAGCCGGAGGTGCCTGCTGCTCTGCCCATAGGTATAGTTAATCCACCAGGAGTGGGGTCTCTGCTTTCCCTGGCAACCCAATTTTGAGTTTAAATCATTGCCCTAATGTTATTGCAACATGCTTTGGGACCCTGGTGGCTAGTGTGGGTGTCTGGGGAGCAGCGTTTAATTTCCTTTGGAGTTTGGAGTGTGTCTAACATTTTTCAAGCGCTTGGGTGGGACAAAGATGCTCTAATCTTGCAATCAACCTCAGTAGCCTTTTCCTTATTAGGCACACTTAATGGCAACGTTAAATTTTTTGGAGGGGTGGGGGGAGAGTTGAGGCGTGGCTAGGAAGGGAACACGTGTGAAATAGCTGATTTGTGCTTCACACTTTGTCATATCATTTACTTTCTGCAGTGAGCTTATGAAGTTTTTTAAAATGCTCAGTTTAGCAGAGACACGGAGAGAGACGGGGCAGCTGGCCTTCGGTCGTACTGCCTGTGGAGCCCTTCTCTGGCCAGGCAAGAGCCACAATCTGGCCTCTACTAGCTGTGCCAAGCGTCTCTCTTTCCAGTTTGAATTTGAGGCCTGTCACACAGAGGTCTAGTCACAGTTTTACGTGATACTTTGCAAGAATGGAACAAAACCCCTTTCGCTAAAGGTGAAATAGCCATTTCCAGGACTGCAGGAGTAAGCCTAAATGTAACCACACAGATGCTTATTAATCAGTTTTTTTTCCCATCATGTATCTTGCCTAACTTGGATTGAGTTGAGGGCCTGAAGTGCTTATAACACGATAACAAACAAACACTAGCTAGAGAAAGGGTGTGGTTTAACTGGTGGGACGTCCATGGGCCATATTTACACCAAGCAAATAAAGAGAATAGACCAGTTTATCTGATGACATGTTTCTTCATTGTTAATATATTTTTTGATTGCTCAATATGAGTCCATCGTTGAATTTTCCAATGCTCTTTATTAATCACAAACCATGTCATATCTCAGGGAATTCTATACCCAGGTGGCTAGGCAGAGTCTTCATCTTTCTTCCCCCATTCTCCTCATTCTTCCCTAAAACTCTCTCTTAGACCCTTTTAACTTTTCCCCCACCCCCTCTATCTTCCAAGCCTTCATTACAACACAATGATACTAGGCTGGGGGTGATCAGAGTCTTTGCTCCTATCTGCTCGTGACCTGCTCATGACTGGTCACCTTCAATTGTCTATCTGTTGGGAATCTCATGGCTAGCACAAGGGTGTGACTAGGTAGGAAGCGAGGCCTGCACTGCTGCAAAGCATCTGGCTTCCCAGCTACAAGGCATCAAAACCAAAACAGCACACAAGAGTAAAGTATCCCACAACACTTCATGACATCACCATCACCAAAAAGGAAGTAGACTGACCCAGGAGGTGGGGAAGGGGGTGGTGGTGGCAACACACCAGAGCCGGGACAGAGCAGGTTGTCTGTAAACACTGAGTGAGAGTCAAACAACGTCTTCAGAGTGGCGATGAGCCCTCAGCCTGCATCCCAGACCTCTTCAACGGAAGCCCCCGTTCCCCATTGAGTGAATGAAGTCTGCTCTCTGATGCAAAAGTTTATTTTTAGTGATGTTTAAAATGATTGCTCTATGCATTGTTGGGTGAAGGGCTGCCTAGGCCTTGGCGTTTGTATTGTCTGCAGGTGTTGGCTTCATGGAAAAGATGTTTGATTCCTCATGATCTGCATATGGTATGAATAGAACACCTGAGGAGCCTAGGTATCAATAAAAACCCCTGGTAGGACACGCTCATGGTTCCACTGTCCGGGATGGTGCTTGCCATGATAGTGGTTCCCTCTGTTGAAGGCTGCCAGAGTTTGCACCTATGAATATGCCTCCTTGTCTTCCTTGATGAGCCACTACAGCAGCGTACTGCTACACTTCTCCAAATTTGCATAAAAAGCAAGAAACCAATCTGTAGGTACTTCACAGACAGAAATATCTTGTGAAGGTGGGGTTGACTCCAAAGCTGGTCACAGAGGCACTGATGCCCTACGAGGCACCAGCATCCTGTTTTTGCTGGTTTTATTTTGCTGTTCTGAGAAGGGCTATTTCACCTTTAGAGATGTGGATTTTGTTCCATTCTTGAATATCTTCGTGTAAAATGATGAATAGACCGCTTGGTGAGAGTTCTCAAAGGAAAAGGGGAAAGCGATGTGCACAGTGCAGCTAGCAGAGCCCAGTGGGAACTGAGTTAACGTGAGAAGGGCCAGTGGCCAAAATCTATGCTCTGTAGTTTTTAGTCACTTGCCTGTGAGCAAAATCTTAACCGGGGTTCATTGTCAACTTGACTGGATTTAGAATCACCATGGAAACTCTTACGTGAGGGTCCGTGAGAGTGTTTCCAGAAGGGCTTACTCGAGGAGGGAAGACCAACCTGAGTGTGGGTCAAACCCTCCCTTAGGCTGGGATCTGTTGGAGTAAAAAGAAGAGAGGGTGGGGGTGGGGAGAAGGTTCAGCAGTTAAGAGCACTTACTGCTCTTGTAAAGGACCAGGCTTCGGTTCCCAACACTCACGTGGCAGCTCATAATGCTGGTACCTCCAGTTTCAGGTGATTTAATACCTTCTTCTGGCCTCCTAAGGCACCAGGTTCACAAGTGGTGTGTGTATATATATACATATATATGTATATATATATATATATATATATATATATATATATATATATATATTCAGGCAAAACACTCATACACAGAAAGTAGCAAGTAATACTTAAAGAAGAGAAGCTAACTGAGCAGAGGATTCATCTCTCAGCTGTCTCCACACAGACACAATGTGAGCAGCCACCTCGCATCCTCGCTGACGCGATTCTTGCCTGTCATGACCGATTGTCCCTCACAAAACAAGTCCTTCCTTCTGTAAGTTTTTGTCACAACAGTGAGAAAAGGACTACAGCCGTCATCGGTCATCGGTCATCGGTCATCGTAGGAAGAAATGAGGCCGAAGTTAGCCTACTATGTCAGCACTCCTGACTTAAAGGCCTCTGTAAGGAATGAGTTCTCAGCAGCGCATCCTGAGACAGGTAAGCCGGCAGGACCTTCCATAAAAGCATCGTTGCTATTTTGGCTGTGGGAAGACAAAGCACACGGAGGGAATTGAAGATCTGAAAAGGGACAAATTAAAGGCAGGGTTTTCACATCTGCAGTCTGGGCTGTTAGGAGTGACCATGCTGAGCAGGCCAGATGTTCTTGAATTCAGAATTTTGAGGAGATCAATGCCACTTGTCTCATTTTAAATTCACAAAAGAGGAATGCAGATGTCAACATCTGAAATGTGTCAGGTGTTGATCATTTGCCTACAGACCTGATCTAATCTCTAAAGTAAATTCTCTCACTGCTTACTGGCTTGATGTTATTGTCCTCATGAGTCCGAGGAGCACACTTAGGGATGCTGCTGGACTGTTGGGCATATGTGCTAACAGTGCTAATCACATTGTGCTTTCCCTTGGGTTCAAGGCCATGTGTCACATTGGCTTAGCACAGACAAAAGCAGTAATGTGTCTGCTCTGAGCCAGTTCGCTCAGATGCAGTCCTCCTCTGACTCTTCACGCTAGCTAGAGTGGTCTGGCTTTCACACTTGCTCTCTGATAGGGTCTGGCTGTATGCGTCAGGCTCGCCTTGAACTCACGCTCCCTCCTTCCTTGCCATGATCTCCTGAGAGACTACAACAGCCTACTGCCATGCAGACTGTGACATCACTTAATTTCTGCAAGAAAGGTCTCATCTTTTCCTCTGCTCAGAGGAAAGAGCTCTGATAATCTTGCTAGAAAGTGATGCAGCTGGGTGTCAAGCCTGGTTTTGTCTAGACTCCCACCCCATGCCTTCTCCAGCTCCTAGGCTAGGTCCTGGGTCAGGACATCTTAGAAGTGGGTGTGTTTGTGCTTTGTGAGATTGGGAATCGCCATCAGCGCCTGTGCATGAGCCACACTGTCTAGTCCGTCAGTTCTTGCTTCATTTTCTCTGGCGTTTTCCATTCCTGAGCCAGAGACCCTAAATATGCATCCTCTGTTTGTGACTCACCCTGCTTTTCTGTTTTGTTTATTATTAATAAAAATAGCTAACAAAACAAACAGCAAGACAACCCACAAAATATGAATGAATAGCACATACCCACAGCCTCTCCTGGTTTTGTTTTCTTTCCCATTTTAGACACGTTGGGTGGTGAGTAAAATCTAGCAGAATACATCTTGTTTTTAGGCTCAGGCAGAAAATTGTCATGTTGTCCTGGGTCTTGAGCTATTTCCCAGCCCGTGTCCCTGTTTGGGATGAGGTGAGCTCGGTCTAAAGGGAGAACGAGGTGCCTGTGTAGCACGTTAGGAGAGGACCGTGTTATAGGACACCCAGTTGGAGTTCTCAGTCCGGATGAGCGAAGATGCCGGGGGTGTCAGGCTTGGGACCCCCAGTCCTCACTTCTCACTGTACCGTGCTTCCTACCCTCCCCCCACTGTTCTGAGTTTCTCTGCATTTTTCTCCCTCATTATACAGTAACTTTTATGTTGGTGAGCTTCCTAGCTGTTTCTATTTCTTGGAGAACTTGCTTTTTTATCAAAGACTGTAAAATATTAAGACAAATAGTATTTGTGCATAGGGCACAGGGAAGGACACGAGGAGGAGGAAGAAGAAGAATTTAGAAGGCAGGACAATGGCCCGCCGGTGAGAAAACACCACAGCGATGCCCGTTACTCTGTATGCTAACAGGAAATTCATTAAAAATAAAAATGTGGCTAGATAGTTATTAATTCAAGTTCCTGGCAAGGAATTTGCACTTTGTCTTACAGTCTTGGTTTCTCTATCCCAGCACACAGTGGGTAAGGAATATTCTTAGCAGGATTCATCCTGGTCTTGAGTGTGTTGGTGTTGGAAGTGGGTAGGGGGTTGAGCATGACAAGGCAGTTCCAACAAGAGGTGCCTTCTTTCTCAAGAAGAACTTTGGTGGCTTGTGAAAACTTACCAGGGACAACAGAGATATTGATGAGTCACGGCCCATCGAGTGGGAACATGGAAAAAGGAAGAAACCTTGGCTTTGGTCAGAAGTAATGAGATGTGTGAGAAGTCTAGTCATCTTAAGTCACTGTCACTGTCCGAGCTGCACTGTGGGCACGTGTAGGATGTCTGCCACTCCTTGACCATCCAGTCCTGACCAGAGCCACATCAGAAGCCAGGACAGAGGGCAGGATCGACTACTGGACCACAGGGAGAGTGGATACCCCCACTGCCCCCCAAGAGATGTTTGCCCTCATTTGCCACCCCTCTCTTATTTTTTGAGGCAGAATCTCAGTAGCCCAGGGTGACTTAGAATTTACTTTGTAGCCCTTGGAGACCTGATCCTTCTGCCTTTGCCTGCTGGGTGTGGGATCCTAGGCCCTGTTTCCACCTCCCGCTTGGTGCTGCAGGGGATTGAGCTCTGGGCCTTCCAGTTTACTAGGCGACCACTCTACCAACAGATCGACAGCTTCAGTTCAAGCTCTTTCTTTGTGCACACACAAACCTATCTTTGCACCCAGCCTGCCTGACTCTCTGATATCAGCAGAGACTGCGGCAGTACACCTGGGCCTAGGGGAAACCAACTCTCCCTGAGGTGGGATCTGAGGGTTGGCTGTCTGCAAGACTGTGCCTGCACAGAGCAGTGATCTCAAGCCCAGTTCGGAACTCTGAATGGAAGTTGTTACAGAAACCCATGGGATATTCTTCATTCAAATTTATAGTAAGTCTGCAAAGTGGGTTTGAGGAAAAGCACTAACAAAAACAACAAACAAAATAGAATAATAATAATAATAAAAGAAAACAACCCTACACCAGCATGTATATTAGTTTTCCATGGGAAATCTGTCAGTGTTACTTATTAATTTGAAAACCTTAATCTAATTTTAACCTAGAACTGGTTGTGTCACTGTATGTCAAAGCTTGCCGAAGATAAGGTGAATCCCTTCACTCAAGGCTCTTTGTGATCTGATGACTTTCTTTGGGAACAAAGCAAGCTGACAGGAGTTTTAATGACTCCACAAAGACCTGAATGTTCACATGCTCAGTGTTACACAGCATTGTAGTCAAAGGCCAGTTTGTGAGAAATAAGTAAGTACAATTTCTTATTGTAAAGAAGACCTCAAAATCAGTGCCTGTTATCTGTCTGTCTGTCTGTCTCATAACATGAAACCCAGGCTGGCCTCAAATTTGTTATGCAGCTGAGGCTGGCCTTGAACTCCCGATCCTCCTGTTTCTACCTCCCAAGTGCTGACATTATTGGTGTGTGCCGCCATGCTTGACCTCCAGTGTCTTTTAATTGTCCCAGTGTGTTTAAGATGGGAGTTGAGGCATTACTTGGGTTGTGGAGGTAGAAGCTGATGATGAAGTCCTTCTGGTAAAGTACAAGAACCTTGGCAGGGTCTGTCAAAACATTAGAGAGCAAGGTTCTAACCACTTTTTCTGATCATGGAACTGACACTCCCTCCTGCTGCTGGTGGCAGCCAGGGCACAGGAAACAGAAACAAGAGCATGCTGTTCTACAAACTGAGTTTTCTGATGGTTGCTTTGTGTGTGTTTCCCCATAGCAGTGGTGGAGGAGACTGCCAAACCACCGGGATGTTTCAACTGGAGGTTCTTCCCACTGGCTGGGGGTGGGGTGGGTGTGTGTGGTGGGGGTGGGTGGGGGGTGTGTGGAGTGGGGGGGTGTGTGGAGTGGGGGGGTAAGTGGGGTGGGTAGGCGTCATGATGCTTGCAGCCAAGAAACTGCTTATTTACCGGTTTTTATCTGCAGGCCAGACTAAGAGAAAGGCAAGGGGCCAGGATACTGGGAAGGTGGTTCTGACAAGACACAGCTGCTATGGTGATGAGAACTCCACCCCATGAGGAAAGCCTTCCTGCAGACAAGGAACACCTGTGACGGTGCTAAGGAAAACACTTGCTAAAAGAATCAGGACTGACGGTTGTTTCCTGCAAACTAGACTCTATGTTAAAATCTGGAAAGTGTTTCCTCAGGGCCAGCACACAGAAGCTGCCTTCCAGAGATGGCTGAGGTTGTATCTTATGCTGGCTTCCAAACTTGGTAATGTTTTGAAGGCATGCAGGGGTCATGGAAAGCAGCTGAGGGAGGCTTGGTGCTATGAGAGACCAGGAGAGGCCATTGGTAAGGGTGCAGCAGAAGACCCCAGCAGTTTTGGAGATGCCAGTACCATGGGACAACCACCAAGAGCAGCAGTAGTGCTGGAGGGGAGCCAGCCAGAACCTGGAGGACAAGCTGTGTGTGCTGCAGAGGGCAGAGCCAGAGAAGTGACCCAAGCCCTTTGGAGGAGCCCAGAAGATTGTGAGTGAATTCCAGATAACTGGACATTGATAATGTTTTTCTGCTGTCCAAAGACGTTGTGAAAAGCTTGATAGATGTTTGGTTTCATCTGGTCCTGTGCATTAGCAAGCCTCATGATTGTTCCTCTTGTAAATGTTTTGCTGGTGTAGTGTTAAATTGTGTTGTAGAGATAAAGCAATTTTTTTGATTGTCTTATGCAGAAAGGGAAATGATGCAGAAGTTGTTTTTTTTTTTTGTTTGTTTTTTTTTTAGTTATGTTTACAGTGGTTGTTTTGTGCACTGTTGGGAAAAGAGCTGCCTAGGCTTTGGCATTTTGTACATCTGCAGGTGTTGGCTTTATGGAAAAGATGTTTGATTGCTTATGATCTGCACGTGCTATCAACAGAACACCCGAGGAATTTAGGTATCAATAAAAACCCTGAGAGGAGACATTCAGGGTTCCACTGTCCAGGATGGCGCTTGCCATGATAGTGGTTCCCCCTGCTGAGCTCTGGCAGAGTTTGCACCTAGGAATATGCCTCTTTGTCTCATTTGCTGAGCCACACCGTGGATGCGCAACTGCATAAAAGGAATAACATTATGTTTTAAATTTGCAGCCAAGCTGAAGAGCTTAATCATATATTTATTTTTACAGCGGTTTTTACTTCTCAAAATCCATTCTTGTTGTTTAATCACCAACACAATATCTTCAAGAGAGCAAAGACTGCTAAGCTAGGGTTTAAGATTTCCCTTAAGGCTTAGCACGGATATAAGAGTGCTTTTACCCTAAGGGTGCAAGATTCGTGAGTGGCAGAAATGTAATCTTCCGGTTCCCATTCCAGCATTAAATATATATATATATATATATATATATATATATATATATATATATATATATATATTTTCTTAAATGAGCATACAAAATGGTGGTTTTCACTGTGGTATTTTCATACCCCTGTTACTATCCCTTATTCCTCTTCTCCCTTGTCCTCCCCAATCTACCGTGTCCCCTTCTTACTGGCCCTCTTCCTCTCCCCCTATGGTACTCCCTTCTTCTCTTCTCTTCCCTGTCCTCCCCTCTGTTTTGAGACAGGGTCTCATGTAGCTCAGGTTGGCCTCAAACTCACTGTACAGCTGAGCTTGGCCTTCTGATCTTTGTGCTCTGCCTCTCAAGTGCTGGGATTACAAGCATGTGCACCTCTGTGCCCAGTCACCTTTCTAATTCCAGGCCTCGAGTGCTCCCATGCTCCCTGTGTTCTTGTTTTCCTCCCTCCGCACTGCTGTCAAAATATCTCTTCCTCCCTGACAAGGTCTCTTCTCTACTTCCCCTTTCTACTTTCAAGATTCCCACTTCTGGATGGCACAATGAACACTTTCTGGTAAGAGAAGCCCTTGGGGTCTGTTTCTTATTCCATAAAGCCTGAACCTGTTTCTTGGGTGCTCAGTCACAGTACAGGGGTACTGTTTTCACCTCTCCTGTTGCTGTGATGCTGGATTGCGTGGGATGCTGGGAATGGTAAACCTCCTGGCACCAGTGGACAGTTGATCCATGGGAGATTGGCTCTCTTTTGGGAGCAAGGACCCCAAAGCACAATCGAACCTGCTGAGGCCAGGAACCAGTTCAGGAGAACTTATCCATCAGATTGGTCAGCTCCTGAGTTTATTTTGGTTCTGGTCAGCCTACCTCTGAGGGTGGAAGAGAGCACTATCACCCCCTAGAGCCCCAGTGTTGCCTGAGGTACATAAGAAGACAACCCTTTAGTAGCTCTAGGGCATTGGGTCATGGTTAAAGACACTGAATGTCACAGGGCATGTGCATACACAGGGTCGTTCTGAGGTGACACATTGGTAGAGATGCTTCCTTTGCGAGGAAAGCATCTTTGAATCCACCAACCCAGCTCTTGTTTTTACTCAGTTTCTCCCTTCTTATGGTCAGCCTGGCTTTTATACTTACCCACTGAAGCTAGGGTTGTTGATGCATGTCTGTATTCCCAGCATGTGGGAGAGAGAAGGGGGGTGCGAATGACTGCAAATCCAAGGCCAGTTTTGTCTACCCAGTGAGATCTGGGCCAGCCAGAACTATATAGGAAGATCTTGAAAGCAAAATAAAGTCCAAGCCAATCAACTAATCGGCCCCCATTCTCACCCTTGAAGCCAACCAAGAACTTTGAACTAAATTTGTTGTAATTTTGTTGTTTGGCACAGGCGTTGTGGAATGTTTCTGCTCACAGGTCATGGTGCACATCTTGGAAATACATTCTTGGAAGTACAGTTTGACTTGTGCTGTCATCCAGTTTATGGAAACACTGACTGCCAGGCTTAGGAAAAGCAGTCTTTTGTGAGGTCTTCTCCTGATGAATCACATCTTCAGTCTTCTTAGATCGCCTATTATGTGCTGAAATGGAGAGACATTTTAAAGTTATTTTTAAAAAGTTCTTTTTTTAAAAAAGGGAAAATTGTTAAGTGTATAAGAAAATCATATTATTATTAGCTATTAATCTATTTTCTTTTACATTTATTACTTTATTTACAGACACACAGAGACACATCTTGTGTGTGTTTATACCATGACAGCATGTGGGAGTTAGTTCTTTCCTTCCACTGTATGGTTCCAGGGATTAAGTTCAGGTCGTCAGGCCTGTGGGCAATTGCCTTTACCTGCAGAGTCATCTCACTGGCCCCAATAGCTATTGTTCCTTAAGTACCTATTATAATTTGAATGTAAATTGCCCACCACAAGCTTATGTATTTTCGAATTCGGTTCCCACTTGAGGACCCTGTTTTGGAGGTTGTAGAATGTCGAGAGATAGGGCCTAACTAGTAGAAGGGAGTTGTTGGAGCAGTCTCTGTAGGTGATATCTACTTCTACTTCTGACCTAAGCTTTCTGCTTCCTGGTCCACTGAGATGTGAGAAGTAGAAGCCTCATACTCCTACCGCCATGACTCTAGTTCCATGATAGACTGAAACTGGGAGCCCAAATAAATCTTTCCTCCCTGGAGCCATGTCTGTCAAGTATTTTGCCACAGTAACAAGGCAAGTAATTAATACAGCATATATTTTATTTGGACTCTTTTAAAGATTAGGTATACCAAGCAAAGCGTTATGTATGTTGAAAAGATAGCAAAACTAAGGACCAGAAAAGCTGTGTAAGTTTGGTTTATTTTTTTGGTAAGAAGTTTATGATAGAGCTGCTACTTGGTCTGTGTGGTGCCTAATTCTGGAATTCTTCTTCTACATGAGCCATTCTTCAAAGCAAAAGCCACAGTGCATTGTGTTGTTACCTGGGAATGGAGCTTCAATTAGGAGGCTGGGCTGCAGTGGTAGCAGCTCTCAGTGGCATCTCTGACTGTCCCTCCTACCAACTTGACCTCTCTGTGGCTGAGTCCTGTTCTTCCCAGACTGTCTTTCTGTACCTCACCCATCAGAATTTGTTTCCTTTCTTTTTCAGAAGTGCAATGTCAGGGATCAACCCCAAAGCCTTGTGTATGATAGGCAATCTCTTTGCCATTGATCTACGTCCCCGGCCCCTCAGAAGCAATTTTCTCTTGGGCTAGAGAGATGTCTCACAGACAAGAGTGTATACTGCTCTTGCAGAGGACTGGAGTTTGGTTCCCAACACCATGCTGGGCAGCTTACAACAACCTATAGCTCTAATTCCAGGGGATCCAATGGCTTTTTCTGGTCTCTGTGGGCAGGAACTCATGGGAGCAAACCAACCAACACACACACACACACACACACACACAGAGGGGCCGGAGAGATGGTTCAGCAATTAAAAGGGAGTATTGCTTTTACAGAAGCCAAACATGAGTTTGGCTCCCAGCACGCACATCTAGAGGCTCACAACTACCTGTAACACAGCTCCAGAGAGATGGCTGATGTCTCTGGGGCTTCTGAGGGTATCTGCACCCACGTGTATATAAAACCCACGCAGACACACATGTATACATACATGTAATTTAAAACAATAAAAATAAAATATAAAAGGAAAGAAATAAAGATGGGGGTTTCCTCTAAGTTTGGTGTATGGATAGCCTGTGTGAATATTATGTAATATACGAATTTAAAATGTTCTTGAAGAGTGGGACCTAGCGTTCTGTGATTTTGAGTAAGCTCTCTGGGTCTTTTGCATCCAATAAGATTTAAGAGCTACTTTAATTACCTTTTTGAGGAAAGAGACTTATTTTATGCATTGTAGTTTCCAGAGGGACTGATCGTCAATGAAGATTCATTAAATGTTTCTGGAAAAAAAAAAGAAGAAAGCCACAAAAATCTAATGAACCAGTTCATAGTTGCTTAACAAATCCTGGCCCATCTCTGGAGAGCTCAGAAAGTGATGCAAAGTTTAACATGAGTGTCAAGGAGTTGGGAGAGAATAGAATCTGCTTACATTCATTATGTACGGAGCCTGTGAATTAATAATGCTCTCAGAACTTAAATTTCCACATTAAATAAATAGGAGAATAAGACTCATCTACACATCGCACAGTTCATTGTGAATCAGGAACCCTTAAATGAAATTACATGTATGAAGCACTTAACGGATGCCTGGCACAGGGCAACTGCCATTGTGATGAGTAGCACCCATTGTGATGCTAATAATTCCTCAGTTAAAGTACTCCAGAGGACTGCCAGCCCTGTTATTATTCTCATTATGTATTTAACGAAGCAGGTTGCACAGACAATTGGGCTTTGTTTGCCTATTAGATAGGTGGTTTCCAGGAAGATCAGTAGGAGGTGTTGGATGAGAATTGGGTGGAGAGGCAGGAGGTGAGGTGCAGCCTCCAGCTTCTCACTTCCGGTGTGGTCTAACAACAAGGCCTGGGTAAAGCTGACTCACTACTTAGGTGCTGGGCTGGCCCTGGAAGGAACAGCTGGTGTCGGGGTAGCGCCTCCTGCTGGTTGAAGGGGGATGGGAGCGTCCTAAAGGAGCTTTCCACCAGCTTTTTGCCCACAATGAAACTAAAATTGAAATTTCACTAGGGAAGAAATCGATTTCAAGCCGATGCTTTTAAAGACTGTTTATTGCCAGTTTAGGGATATTTATCACCCTTCCACTGACAAATCACCTTTTGAAGCCCTTCTAGGGGCTTAAGGAGGCCATGTGCCTGCCACAGACTAGCAGATCTGCCGGTCTGCAGGGAAGATCTTAGGTCTAATGGCCTTCATGGTTTTAAAGCATTTGGAACATTTGTAAGATGACAAACTGAAAGACTGAATTGTCAGAGGACATATTTTGGCTGCAAATAAAATCATTTAGAGTAGATATTCCCCCAAATTAGTGAAGACAAATGTTTATCTGAAAGGGGGAAATTTTTAGCAAATTCCCGTAAACCATACTACAAAGCTGTCAAAGAAGTATGTATTAATTCACTGCTGTTCCAAATAAATGGCAGAGCCTCATTCACTCATCCAGTGTTTTAGGAAACTGAAGGTTCTGGTTATTTTCTGTAGCTAATGGTCATAGGTTATAGGTCAAGACTTAACTGGAGAAGGACTAGCTATCATGTTTGGGAATGATCTCTGCTGTGAAGGCAATTGGCCCATTGTGGGTGTGGCCTGGCTTAAGGAGATGAGCTAGCCAATCAGATTATCACATTTGTAAATGGTGTTAGAGACATCAGTGTTCTGTCTTGGGTTTCCCAGTTTCATTTTAATAAAAAAATTAAGACTGGACTTCAATGGAAGCTCAAGAACAATTTTTATTAGAGTTTGAAAGAAATGGGGCTGCAGGAGAAGGGGAATAGGGTACAAGAAATCTGAAGAGAGAAAATAGAGGAAAATAGAGGAGACTTCAAAATGCAAGGGCGGGGGGAAGAGAGAGATAAATAAGGACGAAGGAGGGCAGAATAACAGTAAGGCTGTCTGAAGAAGTCATAAAGAACCAGACCATCTAAAAGGGTCTGTAGATCATATAAGTTGGTATATAGATACACATGTATTATAGTTAAGATGAAAATTTCCCATTTGGGCTGGCAATGCCTCCCAAGAGCTGTAGACTATCTGACAAAAACCCCAGTACCAGACATGAGAAGCCCCGTTTTGAGTTGTTGGTCAGGATTGTCTAAGAGACTTTCAAAGTGTTAGAAGTTATTGATATTGTGATTGCTTTTGGTTACTTTCCAAAGATGGAAGGTAAGTTCCTATTGCTGAAGACATCATGCACTTTGGACATAAGGCTCAGTTGTCCCTGAGCTAGGACTGATCTGAATGCCCCCTCCCTGAGGACTAGCTCTCGTGGTACCAGAAGACACCATACAGACTTCCGAAGGAGGGAAACAACCAACAGTCCTCCACGCAGCTGTGATGCCTATGAACCGGAACAGCAACCAGCACGGCACGATAGCCCTAAGGGTGCAGTAGTGGCACACATACTTTGGGGGTAACCAACAGCTCTTTAATAGGACTTACGGCCTGCTCAGCAATAGGGAAATCATGCTGGTACTGGCAACCTAGCCAACTACCCAGGGCTAATGAAGTCACAGACCTTGGAGGAGAACCCACCCTGGGAGAACTACAACTACCACTTTAAATCAATATTAAAACCTAACTACAATTTAAGTATTTGTCTTTATACCCATAGATAAATGAAGTCTTCATCCCACATCAAGGAAACTTCTCTTCGTAGCAGATAGAGACTATTGCAGAAGACCACGACCAATCAAGATGCAGAGTTATGGAACCTGGTCCCAAAACATCTACAAAAACAACTCCTACACCTATGGCTCAGAAACCACTGGGGAAGAGGAGGTATAAAACTTGTAAGAGCAAGAGGAATAGGAAATTTTCTGTGAGATTATATCCCCAAGAAATGTCATGACTGTCTAAACATGACCTGAACAAGGATAACACTAATAGACACGATAATAGGGAACAGGGAAAGTGCACAGTGCTTCAAACATTGAAAGAACTACAGGTAACTAAGGAATGCAGAGAGTGGGAGAAATGGTCTTCCCCGGGGAAGAGCACACTAATTGGTGAGCCGATACCAATACCAATGATCAGCCCTGAAAACACAGGTGTATAGAAGTATTATACAGACTGTGCAGGTAGTATTTTTATACTTAGGAACACACACACACACACACACACACACACACACACACACCCCTACCTAAAACAACAATTAAAAGAAAAGAGGCCTTGAATTTGAAAGAGAATAAGGTGGGGGTGGTACATATAAGAGTGTGGAGCAAGGAAAAGAAGGGGGAAATGATGTAATTATATTGTAATCTCAACAAATAAAAAACTATTTAAAAAGAGAAGGAAAAGCTCCTAGGGCAGGCAAGCTGTGATTCTCAGCAGCTGTTTAGAAGAAATGGAAAAGTAAAAAAAAAAAAAAAAAAAAAAAAAAAAAATTAACATTGTGTAACTGGCCTGGAGACAGAGCCACAGTGTGGGGAGGGAGGCTTTAAAACCCCAAATGTTGGGGAACACCAGAGTGTTAGAGAGAGTGGAAGAAACAGAAAAGTTATACTCCCATGAATAATTCAGAAAGATTTGTAAGCTGGCACAGCTGCGCCCTGTGAGAGACGGCATTTAAGGGGCAGGAATTTTGGAAAGAAAGTACAGTATCTCATTAAAAGGGAAATTATTCTGCCCATCTTTTCAGTGTGGCTTAAGGTGAGGCATTCTTCTTAGAAGGTGGTCCTTTGGCCAGGTCAGTCATCTGCCCCAACTGGAATGTTGGTCTCTACCCAGACCAGGGATTCTTTCTCTTGATCAGAAGTTTTTCGTAGTCGGTCTTTGTTACTCCTTTAACAGAAATGTATAAATAGAAGTTGTAATGGGTGTTCAGCATAGTAAGTAAAACTCCGTATGTTGAGACCATCATAGGCCAATGGAAACTGAGCTGGCAAAAACCGTGACTCCAGGGTGAGCTCAGAGTCCATAAACAGGGGAGTCACAGTATCCTCAAGATGCTCCCAGGAAGCAGAATTGTTCTTTGCTTTGGACTTCTCTCAGGTATCTATCCCAAGTCTTACTGCCTTGCTAGGGTAAATCCTTTTGGTCCAGTGGTTCTCAACCAGTGGGTCATGACCCCGTGGGAGGGGTCGAATGATCTATCTTTTCACAGGGGTCACCTAAGACCATCCGCATATCAGATATTTATGATTCATAACAGTAGCAAAGTTACAGTTAAGAAGTGGCTTAACTGTTGGGGGTCACTACAACACGAGGAAACGTATTAAAGGGTTGCAGCGTTAGGAAGGTTGAGAATCACTGTTCTAATCAGTGGAAGTCCAGTCTTGCTCCCCTCCCTAACTTCATTTCACATGCCCTATCTTCAGACTCAGACCTTTGTGGGCCAGGAGCAACTTGAGTTTAGCCCTTGGCTACTCGTTTGCTCTTTCATCGCTGGAACCTGGGGATGTCTTTCTCCCAGCTCTTTATGCACCTGGCTCATTCTCCTCCTTGACATTTTGGGTTGACCCTCCTGCCCTCAGAGAGGCTGTGCTGATAGCTCCGTCTCCAAGATCATTCCTCAGTTATATATATATATGTCATCCTACCTGTTCAGTTCTCTCATAGACCCAGTCATCATAGTCCCATTGGTTCCTTCCAGAAGCTTCTATCTCTTACTAAAGTGTTAGTGCCATGCAGATCGGCTCCTTGTTGGCTTTGTTCATTGTAACTTCTCAGTGTCCGTCAGAGTTCAGTAAAGATTATGTTTTGCTGGATGGGGTCTGGATAAGTTCTTCATGTTCAGGCACTGATGAGGACAGACCTAACATCTGGATCCCGCCCATTATGAGATTTTCCTGTGCCCTTGTAGTGAGCTTTATTTTATTTGTTTTGAGGCAGACTTTCACTATGTATCCTAGCCTTGGCCTTGAGTTTCTAATGTAAAGCCGGGCTGGTAATGAGTTCCTGACAATCTTTTTACCTCAGCCTTATTATAGATGTGTGCTTCCAGGTTTATCAGTCTCTTTTTTCCTGTTCAAGTTTGAGTGTGAGCTCTGTCAAAGAAAAGTGTGTTTGGATGAACATATACCCCCACTCCTGGTTTATATATAATCATGGTTGAAACATTTATGCAACCATTATAAAGGTATTTCCCCAGATAAACATTGTTACATCCAAAGAGGGTGTCATAAGCAGCTGGAGGCAAACGGCTTTCTTAAGAGGAAGTATCCAACTGCTCATTGGCCAGTGGACAGCCGTCAGAGTTTAGTGTATGATAGGGATTTGGGTGGTGTGTGTTTCAAGGTTGTTTGTTTAATATTTTTTTTTGTAAAAAGTTCCACACCCTCAAGGCTTTATGTGTCAAGCCAACCTGACAGTCCTATTTTATTTGCACCAACGTTATGTTTTATTTTTCTCTAAAACAGCAGTGATTTGTATAGAAAACATCTCATGCTTATGTATTGAAAAGCTGTGTGAGATGTCAAGGTTTATTGTTGATACATTTTTTTCTTTTTTCTTATGAATTCACTTTTTTTTTTTTAAGACAGTGTCTCAGTATATAGCCCTGGCTGTCCTGGCACTCATTGCATGGTGCAGGCAGACCTTGAATTGGGTCTGCTTCTGCCTTAGAATGCTGGGATTGAAGGCAGACACTACCCTGTCCAGTCGATTCTCGTATCTTGAATATAAGGCACATCGAGTAATTTTAACAACTGTTTCTCATTTTTTTAAGTTATCTTGGAAAAGAAAGTGAAATATGGGTAGCCCATTTGACAAGATGTTACTTGCCCTCCAGTGCTGACATGAGGGAGCAGCAAATGCTGGTATGAGTGATGCCAGCCACTTCATTATGGCTATAATAAAATTGTCTGTGCAGAAGATGCAAAGAAACACAAGGCCTGGAGGCACAGGTTTGTAAGTTCTACTTCTTGGGGAGCTGAGGCAGATGAATCAAAAGTTCAAGGCTAGCCTGGGCTACAAGGTGAGTTCAGGAATGCCCTAGGGAATGCAGTGAGACTCTTTGTTAAAATAAAAATTAAAACAAAGGCTGAGGGTATAGCTCAGGAGTAGCGCGCTTGCCCAGTGTGTAAGTGGCTCTGGGTCAGTCCTAGAACTGGAAGAAAAATCTAAGAATTTGAGGAGGTCATCTCTGTTCCATATGTTTTTGACACTTTAGCGAATGATCAGATTGCCGTAGTTGAGTAAGTTTATATCAAGGTAATATAATTTGAGATCAGTCATTGAGATCCATTTATCAAACTAGGATTGCTTTGTCTATGTGAAAGCTTCTTGAAGAAATGAATTTTAGAACTTTTTTTTTTTTCTCGTCCTATGAAGAATTTTGTTGGTTATTATGTTGAATCTGTAGATTGTTTCTGATACTATAACATAGTCGTTTAAACCATATGGGCACTGCCAATCCAAGAGCTTGTGAAGTCTTTTTTATCTTCCAACATTTTCATTGTAAAAGCTATTCACCTAGCTGTTTATGTTTGTTCCTGGGTATTTTACCTTTTTGAAGTTATTGTGGATTTTTTTTTCTTCTTCTTTTGATTTCCTGGTGTTTGTTTTGAAATGTAGAAAAGACACTGGTTGAGTTGCATGCAATTTTGTAGCACTTACTTTCAGCTTCTGGCTCAGCACACTTTGAAATGCGTTGACATTGACCACAGTTTGCCTGGTTCTTCCGAGTCCATAGAGCTCTACTTTTCAAATCTGGGCTGTGGGAATTCATTTCAAGTGCCCTTAGACTTCATATCAGTACATTAGTCATTACGGAAGAGTTTCCCACTAATGAAGACAGAACAAAGCCGCCTCCTCATCTGCTTATTGCTCACCTTCTTGTGGCCACAAAAGAATCAGCTCACTACATTGGCAACCAGGACTCTCACGGGAATGATTAAACGTAGCTGTCATCATCATTATTTATTTGTATTTCCATTTCTGTGACAATTATGGACAGAGCTTTTGAGACGAAAAGAATGCATGTAGTTTAAAAAATTTAGTTACATTTATTTATCTATCTATCTATCTATCTATTTATTCCCTATGGGTTTTTCAAGAAGTCTAACTTCCATACAAGTGTAGGAAGTTCTTTTAATTAATGTTCTTTTCACACAAGGACATTACAAACTCAAGCGCCATTAATATTCCAGATTGTACAGCTTCCCTTCGGTCTGTTTCCTATAAGGGTCATTTTGGCCAGTTTCTCCACTCACCCGACCTCCGACTCCACTCCCAGCGGTGCCGACTTTGTGCGTGCGGCAGAATGCCCTCCAGCTGAGACAGCTTGTGTCGCGTTGGTGCTCACTACCGACAGTAGCGACTGCACACAGATGGCAAATTGTGGCCATCTTGCAACATACATCTATAACCGTCTGTCTTTACAGATGGGAAACGTAGTGATGTAAACTGAGAAACTGGTTCTAAAGCACAGGAAAATGTGTTCCAACAGCTGCTTTCTCCAAACAAGCTTGACAAAGATCGGCATCGGTGATTGGCGTATTGTTTTCATCTCTCCCTTCAAGGCAGCGTCTGCTTTTCAGGTTTTCCGTGTCTCTTTCTGCACCAAGTAACTTCCTCTTTCTGATTTGGCAGTTCTTTCTACGTGTTCTAATCATTTGTTAAAAAGAACTTACAAATACATGAAGGTGCAGCTTGGTTGGTAGAGGGCCTGCCTACCATGTTTAAAGCCCTGGGTTTGATCCTCAGGACTACATATAACTGTCCAAAAAATGCCACGCAGGTAGCAAGGAAATGATGAAAATCAGGTGGCAGGTGACCCGGCTATTTGTAGTCAAACTGTCCCGTCTTCGTTTCTCCCTCTTTCCAAACTTTTAAAAGGATGTGTTTTCTTTGGAAGATTTCCAGATTACTTTGTAAGAAAATACTCCACGTTTTAGGAGCCCCGGTTTGACGCGTTTAAAATCCTTTTGCCTACTATTGTTTGTTTCTTAATTCAATGGCCTTAAGTAACAGCAACGAAAAGAAGTCACCAGCCTCTGATTTTATTTTGTCTCCTTTCTGCGTCTCTTGAATGTTTTTTATTGTCGTTTGGTATCGATTGCATTTCAGGTAAGATTTGTCACATATGTCATCTTCTTCATCGGTTACAAGTTTTTACAATTAAAACAGCAACATTAATTTTATCACATGGCATCTAGCAAGGAATCATTAAAATTCCAGATGATTGCTTCTGGAAGCTTTATTTCCCTTTACTCTCACATATATGAGTTAGCCTTGTCTTCTTTACTTCCTACAGATAAAAAGTCTCCACCAAATATACTTTCCAAAGACCCCAATTCCCATCATGGAAAGATTTTGAGCCTTTTCTCTCAGGCTAAGATACATTTTGAAATAAAATCTTATGGTGGCTTGAGAGTCTCTTGACCTTCCTACAACTCTGCCCACCACCTTCCAGGGGCTTGCTGGGATAGCTTACAGGCGACAGCTCCTCTAGTCCGCTCAGAGGGAAAAGAAATTCTTACTCCTGAAAGAATTATATAAGAAAACATTAGCTATGTTTACACATATAGTAACCTCTTAGTATGTTCCCAACCGTAGACAACACTAGCAGAAGGACTCAGAGGATAGCTCAGTGGCAGAGCACCTGCTTAGCATGTGTAAGGCCCTGAGTTCAAACCCTGGAAGCACCAGATCAAACCAAACACTGGCAGATTGAAATGGTGTGTGCAGATCTTACTATTGTTATCATTACTATTATTATTTGTTTTTTTAAGGAAACTTCTAATTGGGCTAGTTGAATCTGAATCTGTTTTTTTCCTCCAAAGTCTGTCTGAAGCATTAAAAAGAAAAGACAGCTCACTTTATTAAAAATAAAACAAACAACAATAAAACACCTTTTATTTCAAAATTAAAGAATATTAGAGATATGCTGCAAGACACAGAAATTTCTGGTTGACCTAGAAATGGAAACTGATTGACAAGTGTTCAAGGCACAGCTGGTCAGCAGATGAATCTCCCCAGGCAGATTCTCCCTGGAGAGAGACTAAAACAGGAAAGCCAGTTGAGGGGTTTGAGCTGGAAGGTCAGATTAGTAGGGGTGGAGAGGTGTTTAGGGCAGGCTGAGAGAGAAGGGGAGAGAAGAGAAGGGTGGAGAGGGTTCATGGACAGAAGCAGAAGTGAGAGACCCCAAAGTGTTACCGAAGGAAGCCAGCAGGGAGAGAGAGAGGAAGCTTGAGCTAGGTCCTCTGGTCTTCAAATCACAAATGCTCTGCTTTGCATCTCTTCCTGGTAATTTCCCTTTCTTCCCACTACCCGAGCAGCAGGGAGGTCTTCTATTTCTCTCTGTTTCTGGGATCAAGTTTCTAACCTCAGAAATCTAGAAGAAGAAACAAATTTGTGCTACAGACCAGATGACCAGGCAGTCATTTTGAGAAAAAAGCATTTTGAAGGATCCAGTGCTAAGACCTGGAAGGACTAAGACTGGCAAAGTCCAGGTAAAGCCAAGACACTGATAAATCTCTTTCTCCTTTCCCCAGGAGTGACTGAATCAAGTTTTCTGCCGTCAGAGGGGAACTGGGACTTGAGAAAGAAAGAAGTCCATTTGTTGAAAAATTTGAATTTAAAATGAACTAAAAAGCAAGAAGTGTATTTTTTTTTCACCTGAGTTTATACTCTATGAAAATTGTATCTGGAAAACATTGCAATTTCAGGTGGAAACTTTTACAAAGAAACAAATAATCCATTTCCTTCTCCAATCCATAGAGTTACTATCGTGGGGTGTACACGCTTGCCCTGCGGGAGTCTCCGCCCATCGTAGATTAGAACAATAACTGACCTTCACTGAATGCTCTGAACTAAGAATTTTAACAAAGTGTCTCATTTCAACTTCACCAACAGCAAGAAGTTTATAAGCATTCCCATTTTGTAGAGGAGGAAACTGAGCCCTAATAATTATAGATTTTTTTTTTTTTTTTAAGATTGAGTCTCATGTATCCTAGGCTGGCCTTGAACTTGTTATGTAGCTACAGATAACCTTGGACTTCTGATCCTCCCACTTCCATCTTTCAAGTGTTGGTGAAAGGATTTAAGAAATATAAAACCTAGGAATTCACCTGAGTGCTAGCAGTCACGTACAGGGGAGATTCACCTAAGTGCTAGCAGTTACATATGGTGGAAGGGGGGATGCTTTCCCAGGAACAGCCTCCTCCCCACCACCTATTAGCAGGAATTCTTCCTTCCCCAGACGCCACCCTGTCTCAAGGACGACTAGTCCAAGGTTACCAAGTGACTACCCCAACCCTGGTTCCCGCGGGCTGGAACACCTGACCAACGAGGTTGAGGGACACAGGATTTGAGGAGCTCTGAACCAGTCGGAGCTACACAAGCCCTATCCCCGGGCCCTGGCCCCTGGACTCCGATAAAAGCCCTGGGGGCGGAGGGTTTGAGGCCCGACACGCTTGACCTGTGAGGACCCAGACGCAAGCCGGTTAACAATAAAGCCTCGTGTGTTTTGCAGTGGTTCGAATGTCTCGTGGTTCCTTAGAAGTCCGCAGGCTAGCCCTAACATAATGGAGGCCCTGGGGATTACAACGGTGATTTATATGGTACAGGGATTGAATTCAAGGCGTGGTATAAATTAGTCAAACACTACCCACTGAACTACATCCTCTGCCCTTGAAGCTTAAGGTTTCAAAGCGATTACATGGAGTTCTGTCAAAATTACAGACATGAAGCTGCCACTATTAGGATGATAGTTTCCTGTACAGGAAGTACTATTCAGATTATCTTTCTTTGTTAAGCACTTCAGCACATAGGAAGATCAGGGACTTTAGAAGCAAGCTTGGGCTTTAAATCTGTCTCCTTAAACTTGAGAACTTTGTTTGTTTATTGTTTTATTTTGACAAGGTCTTGCTATGTAACCCTGGCTGTCCTAGCACTCACTGTCTAGATCAGGCTGACCTTGAACTCATGTCAGTAGTCCTGCTTCAGACTCTCACATGCTGGTATGAAGGAGTGTACACCATTCCTGGCTTCAGAGCTTGGGAAAGTTAACAAACCCTTTGAGCCTAGTAGGAGTCTCTTCTAAGGCTGGTCTAAGAATGAAGCACTTTGGCGTACAAACTGCTTGTAGTCGTTCATCTGATGGGAGGTGAATGGACTGAATACCTTTTGCAACTTCCCGTTCTTTTGTTCAAATCACAGCTCTTAAAGTGTGTGATGAGGTGCGATCTGTGGTAGGTTGTTAGGTCCTGTGGCTGGGACCCTTATGAATGAGATCAGTGTCCTCATATTTTACATTATTTTATTTTAATTATATCATGTTAATCATAATTTATTTTAAATTCAAGAGAGCCCCCCCCCCCGGCCCTTCTACTCTGAGGTCATGGGTAGAAGGCACGGAGCATGATCCAGAATTAGGCATGAATCTACTGATGCTTTGATATGGGATGTTCTAGAAACTGGTTGGGGGGAGGGGTTATTGCTAGTATTAAACTGATCTGAAGAGACTAAGATGAGCTCTATTATGTAGCAGTGCCTAGCTCGGAGGGGACATGAGTGAAGTGAATGTTTGCTGAATAAATGAGTGCATGGAAAACCACCCATCCTCAAACATTAAAGATAGTTCTTCAGAAAACAACACTTATTCTATAAAATACAGATCTTTGAATTGAAAGAAATGTTTTTTAAAATACCCTTTTAGCTGGATTAGGGGAAAACAAAGGTATTTAAACCACTTGTTACCTTTTGACACCTACCCGTTTTTGTTTAGAGAATCTGCACATGTAAAAGCTATCCTTGGGGTAACCCATTAGCCAGTTCACCCTGGTGCCCTGAAGTTACTTCTCATTCCCATGGAATGCTACAAGCCATTGGACCCGTTCTCTGTGCTCTGTATTTTTCCATTCTTCAGTTGCTCTCTTGTTACATTTACTTAATGAGGGATTGGCAACTTATCAGGCCCCGGAAGAATCTGGTTTTTTTTTTTTTTTTTTTTTTTTTTTTTGCTGCTGTTTTCCAAAGTTTAAGGAGGAAGGTCTCGTTTGTATTTTTCAGATGCCTCTGACTGCTCATTCATATTCATGAGCCCCTGGCTGGGCTGTCTCTGCGTGACTTGCTCCTAACAAGTTATTCTCGCAAACCACTTACATCTTAGTACCTACTTCCCAAGTCCACAGGAATACTAGCGGCAGGTGAAATCTCTCTGGTGGTAAGACAGGAATGCTGCTTGCTTTCACATAGTAACCATTACTTCTCTCCGTGTCTTTCTAAATATTTTACCCTATTACTGTCCGTTTTTTTTTTTTTCTCTCAAGACAGGAGTGTTCAATCTGAACACGAGCCTTTTGGTGGCAGATGTCTCATGATGGCTTTCCTCAGATCACCTTTTGGTGGCTACCAGCTTGCCTGTAACAAAGATTCTTTGCTTTACCAAAGCATACGCTTCTAGGCTCACTCAGAGTTCCACGTAAAACCTGGCTTCAGCAGGAACCTGCTAAGACAATTTAGCAAGAGGCCTTGGCCCTAGACATAACATCACTTTGATATTGATTGCAGTTCCACCCGATAGGTGATTGATGCCTCATTACCCCGGTCTGTCCAAATCTAACATCTGATAGGTCTCTTTACCCGGAATCATTCTTACTCCTAATGCTGCTTCTTAGTATTTTTCCATCCACTGACCCCTTCCTGCTCCTTGGCTATAAAATTCCACTTGAGCACACTGTGTTTGGAATGGAGCCCAATCTCTCTCCTCCACTGCAGCATCTGTCTCCTTGTAGCCACCCCTGAGCCTACTGTGATGGTCCCCAGGAAAGCCTGTCTTCTTCTACTCAAAGGGTTGTTGAATACTTTCCCTCCTTAATGACCGAGAGAAGGCCCCTGGCTCCCTTAATCTCCCCAATGCTTATAATTTGTTTTTTGCACCTCAGCAGTGCTGTTGAAGAAGATGACATGAATTGACAGTTTTTACAGTAAGTCTCAGAGATTGTGCTTTTGTTCAAACCTCCTCAAATGTAAATGAAAACAAGTGGGGATTCAGGCAAGGGTTTTGATCAATATTGTGCATTAATGGTCTCAATTTGAGTACCCCCAAATCCCTGAAATTCATGTTAAAAATCTTACTCATTAAGGTGGTATTTTGGGGGCTAGGGACTGATCAGGAGGATTTAGACCTTATAAATACAACCCCAGGGGTTTGGCTGTCTTCTTCCATCATTTGGGAACAAGAGAGAATTGTATGAGGAAGCAATCTTTCACAACGTTAGATCTGCCAGTTGTATAAACTGACAACATGACCACTCCATGAGATGGTTAAGGGGAAGGTTTTTATTGTAGATATGAGAGAGAGAACAGACAGAGGCATCTGGAAGAGTCCAGAGCAGAGAGAGAAAGAAGAAGGTTGAACATGGCCAGCAGACTGGACCTGACCATGGGAGAATTGGGGGTGGGGGAGAGAGAGAGAGAGAAGGAAAGGGAGGGAGAGAGAGAGAGAACATATAAAAATAGCAGGGTTATAAGGAGAATGAGTAGTTTTGGGAAAGGAAGCCTGTGAGCTGGAGGAGTTTAGGGTGGGGAGGCGGTGAGAAGGGGAGGAGGCCAGCATGGGCTTTGAAATGCGTAACAGGCACTTGAGCTATGGTATGCTAATAGGTGCCACAGGTCCCTTCTGCCAGAGGGAAGGGAAATGGCTAGAGGTAGAGGGGAACGGGCTTCCCAAATTTCTTCACAAGGAATGCTGGTTTTTATGTAACTGCCAGAAATCCTCCTATGGTCCAGATTGAGTCCGTTTCTGGATATTTGAACTGCCTCTTGGAGTTTGGGGAATAGGAATCTCCTCTGATTCCAACACCAATATCTTGGTTTCACACTTCCAGCCTCCCAGAATTGTGAGAAAATATATTTCTGTCATTTAAAGTCACCGTTCAATGGTATTCTGCTATAGTGTCCTGAATGTCTGTGCTAGTTTAGTGAATCATGACTGGGTCCAACACCAAGTCTCCAACCTCCTTCCCTAACTGCAGGATGGATTGTGATCTTCACGTGCTCAGCCGGTATAACATACATTTTGTGATAAGCCGTCCCTGACCTAACTTGACAAACTCAAGTTGTACTTTCACTTTTGAATGAGGACCTGTGACAATACAATAAGGTGCACCTCTAAGTGGCCTTTTCAACTAGGAATTTCCCCTACGGTCCTGAGATGCTTCTCCTATCTTTGCTGCTTTCCTTTACCCTTTTCTAACGGTTTATCACCTCTTTCCCCACGGTTAACCGGTTTAGATCACGGGAATGTGTATTTCCACTGCTCACCGTCTCACCACGCCACAGGAGGCACCCACATTCTTCAAGAGCTAAGGTTGGGGTAATGGGCTCCTGGTATCTTGACCTGGAACTCTGGACACGTGGTCTTAGAAATATAACATAGCAAGGACATGGGAGAGGACTTCGCATTCTGTAGTAGAACTGCAGAGTTGATGGCTTCAGGTTTCAGCTAGAACTTATAATGTAAGGTCTCAGACAATGGATGCAGTAAGTATATAGTAGTTAAAATGATGGGTACCCGCACGATAAAATCTGTCTGAAATCCCTCAGCAGCAATCAGGAGCTTGAGGTTCAGTTATGTCATTCTTATCCTAGAGATGATGAGGATGGTGTCATTGCTGATGACCACAAATGATACTTAACTCATGTTACGGTTATGAAGTTTAAGTGAGGTAGTAACTGAAATACACTGGACATTTAAAAACGCACAAGCTGTTTTTTTTTCCCCAAAGATTTATTTATTTACTCATTTATTTTATGTGTGCATATGTTTGTCTGTGTGAACTTATGTGACCCACGCGTGTGTGGAAACTTTAGAAGAAAGTGTTGGGCTTTCCTGGAACTGGAATGCCGGGGGTTGTGAACCACAGTGCGGGTGCTGAGCTCTGGTCTTCTGCCCAAGCAACAAGCGCTTTTAACCGCTGGACCGTTTCTCCAGCCCGAAGCTGATTTTAGGTTTATATGTTAATTCCGTATCTACATTCAAAATAGATATAAAAAAGCCTAACGTAGCTTTGTCTAATAACAAGTGTAGATTGTGCAATTACATAATTAGATATATTTATATGACATATATTATGCATTCTCTTAACTGTTAAAAATTCAGAGTTTTTAAAAACATGTTTTAAAATCATATCTTTGTGTGGAGGAAAGCCTTTCCTCTCTCCGTCTTTTCTCTGTATTTATTCTCTTTTTTTTGTATTTCTTCAATTGGGATACTAGGACTGAAGTACCCAGGACCATCATGCAGATTGTACTTATACAAATCTATTCTTAGAAAAGTATTCGCTCTTGTATTCATTCACAAAATTAAAGAAATAAGTTGGTTTGATTCTTTGTCAGACTTAAATGGATGAGACAACCAGTTCTCTTTTGCCTTTGCCCTGTAGGTCTAACTGCAGTCCTGCCTCATGTAAACGCACCCATCATCTGATGACTTGGCAGAAGAGTGGAGGGAAGGGTCCAAGGTGAGGGCTGGAGACATAAGCAGTGCCCTGTTTTCTGAGAAGCTGCCTCTGGATGTTCTCCTGGGAAATTCTTGCAGTAGGGGAAGAAGTTCTCTGTTAGTGGCTGCTGTCATCTCCATCTCCTATGCTAGATATCTGTCCTTCTCTGGATGCAATATACCTAGAGAGCATGATTTTAAAGTTATCTACTCTTGAAAGGTCCACAGGGCCAGCCAGGACACACACACACACACACACACACACAAGCTCACAAGCACACATGCACACACATATACATGAACACACACACATACACACACACTCACACACACACATGCACACACACAAATCCACACACACACATGCACACACACAAACACACATGCACACACATACACATGCACACACACATACACACACATACACATGCACACACACACAAATCCACACACACACATGTACACACACATGTACACACACATGCACACATGCACACATGGACACACATGCACACACATACATGACACACACACACATCCCACACACACATGCCCTCATACATGCTCACACACACACACATGCACACACATACATGACACACACAGGCATGCCCACATGCACGCTCACACACATACACATACAAATGCACACATATGCATGCACACACACGCACACACACATGATGCACACACACATGCAGGCATGCACACACAGATTCCTGGGAAGAATGTGAAAAAGATGAAAACTCACAGACACTCTGCTTAGTGTGTTGGAGGCAGCGCTGCCCACTGAGGCTTGTCTTAGCACAGATGCCAGTTTGCTGTTAGAGGGTGCAGTGGAGCTAAGTAGAGCCACATGGAATTACTTGGACACTTTTTGTCTTTGCTAAAGGTTTTGGGTTAGCTGTGCTATAACAAGACATGAGTTAATGTGGGAAGATATTGAGAATTTAATGGGGTTTAAGAAAAAAAAAATAGCAGAATGTAGTGGTGTGCCACTGGATTACTAGGAACTTGGGAGGCAAAGGCAGGAAGATTACTTCAGTTTGTGAGTTCAAGATCAGACTGAGCAACCTAGAAAGATGTCATATCAAATAAATGACAACAACTCCTACACTCCTCAAGATACTTCGAAATGGGAGGTGTGTTACTGACCTGGAGTGGAGTGACACTTAGGCACTCCTCAGGGTGCGGTTGCAGAGTGAGATGTAACTTGAAGTAAAAGCGCCAAGAGTCTAAGACGGTGGTTCTCAACCTTCCTAATGCTGCGACCCTTTAATACAGTTCCTCATGTCGTGGTGACCCCCAGCCATAAAATTATTCTTGTTGCTACTTCATAACTGTAACTTTGCTGTTGTTATGAGACATAATGTAAATATCAGATATGCAGATGGTCTTAGGCAACCCCTGAAAAGGGGCTGTTTGACCCCTGAAGGGTCACGACCCACAGGTTGAGAACTGCTGGTCTAAGACATAGGGCATAGCTGACTGCCCACCCTTCACTCCTCTTGGGGGCTGGAGCAGTACTGAGAACAATGGGGGTCTGGGAAGCTCAGAGTGAGGGCTCAGTGGTGCTTTAATGGAAAGAAAATGACCTGTCAGTTTCATTCACATCTTAGCTGCTCCAAGTGTTAGAAATTTTCTGCCCACATTAAGGTAACATCACTTCTATGTACATTCTGTTCACTGCTTCCAGGTCAGCCTTCTGGTATGAAACGGAACAAATCATAGCCTTCTAAGTGACAGCCCTTCCATTACTGAAATATCCAGATTACATTCCCAGTCTTGCCCTGCACCAAGTCTTCAATTTTACTCATTTAATTAAATATTTGTAGTTTCTTCAATTTTTCTTATGATGTATTTCCTAGACATTCTTTGCTTCCGGCTTCTGTAGGTGGTAGAGTTAGTCAAGGAACTTTGAAAAATGTTGGACTCCACAAAAGATTTCAGAACATGGTGGGGTTGCCCTTGTCCTAGCTGCTGCTGTTCTGTTAACAGATACGATGCTTCCATTGAAGTTTTGGCAGTCTCGTGTCACCATAAACTCAATCTGAACTTTTACCTCAAAAACCCAGAACCAACCAACCAACCAAACAAACAAACAAATAAATGAACAAAAACAGAAAGGCAAGCAACCCCCCTGTTAGATGTCTAGGGCTTGGGGGATGACTCTGCTGGTAGAGGCCTCGGTGTGTAAGCACGGAGCTCTGAGTGCAGATCCGCAGCATCTTGTGCAAAGACGAGTGTGGAGCCACATGCCTGTAATCTCAGTGCTAGAGGGGCAGAGACAGGAAGACCCTTGGGCATTGCTGGTCAGTCAGCGTATGCGGGAGCTCCAGGTTCAGCGAGAGACAGTCTCAAAAGCCAGGTAGAGAGAAGTTGAAGAACACACACACACACACACACACACACACACACAATGCATATCACGCGTATTGCAACCACACACACACACACAGACACACGTACACATCATACACACACCACACACACCACACACATACATACATGTGCTCTCCACTCCACCCACACAGAACTTTACAATGTCTTTCTTTAATTCTTTTTCCTTGGCTCTTTTAGAAAAATCTGGTTTGCACTAAGGTGTCAGTTTTAGAATGAAATCTAGAAAAAGGACTTTGTGCCAAGTTGAGAAAGAAAAAGACATGAACACAAGCTGAGGGATTGTTGGGGGACAGAAGAGGGTAATGTAGGTGGGTGTGATAAAAATGCATTGTACACACGTGAGAAGTTTAAAATAATGTTTAGAAGTGGCGGTAGATTAAGACCAGCCTGGTTTTCTCTTGCTGGCTCAGTTCCGGACTGTGAAGGGCCATGCTGTCTCAGATGTGACAGCCTCCCTACTGTGAGAACTGAATGACCCAGAGGTTATATGGGAACGCTGTAGTTTTTCATGCTTTTTTGTCCTAGGCTTATTCCTGCGAACACACTGTATACCTGTGCTCATCTTTTTCTTGATGCTGTTAACTAAGAGTTTGTTGACTGAATTCAATTAAAAAAATTACTAGCACCATAATGTTTATTCTCTCACATGAAGGTAGAAAAGGAATAATTGCCATAATAGACATAATTACGTTGACCCTTATCTCCGTGTTCATGGATAGAATCTCATTAAGCTTTCTGTGAATATCGGGGAAAGGACTGAAAACATTTAGCAAAGTCTTCAAGCATTCATAGATTTTTTTTCCTCCTGAAAATTAAAGCAAAATTTGATTATGTAGATTTACATTCTGACCCACTTTTGTTGATTCAGAATAAAGGCTGTACATAAAACAAGAAACACAGTCGCAAATCAGATTGTGTTTCTTCATTTCAGTGGAAAATTGCATTTCCATACTGATGAAAACCCATGGCCCAGGAGCGTTGCCAGGAAATATTAAACTTATTAATAATAAGAAAATACACAGGCAATTATGAGGGTTTGTCAAAACAGCCTGGCGAATCCTCGCACGTGAGTGAGAGTTCGAGCTAAGTTCAGTGACCAGTGTTTAACAGAGAGGGAATTTTTAATGCAAGAATATTCGTATAAAACCAGCAACGGGGTCATTTTTACTCAGGGAGTTTTGTTCTTAAGCTTATCAGCAATTTTGCAAATAATAGAAAAATAAGCTCAAAGAAAGAGTATTTTAGCCGCCTGCCCTGCAGCCACTGCTGTAACCATCATCATCATCATCATCATCATTGTATTTATGATCCCCATAATATCATCATCAATTCCACAAAGTATGGTTCTGTGGGCAAGGTAATGCTTTAAAACCTAAGAAACGTCTTTCTCTTTTTTTTCTCCTTTTGTGTTGTATTAATTAGTTCTAAGTCTCTTAGATTCAAGTAGACTTATTTATCAGGATTAAGGTATTTAGTAATTTTTCTTGTTTTGCACAAAACACTCTGCAAGAGACAACTTGAGGAAGAAAGTGTTTATTTTCCCTCATGGTTTGAGGAACGGTTCACCCTGCCGCAGAGGTCACAGCAGCAGGAGCTTAAGTCACCTGGTCACCTTGTTTCAGGAAGCAGCGAACTGGGGCTTGTGTTTATAGATGTAGTTAATTGTTAAAAAGAAACTCTTTATTAAAACATTATTGAAATATTAAGGACGACTCTCAGGGATCCAGTACCCGTGTAGCTGAGGCAGAGAGCTCACTCCATGGCCTCGTCACAGGTCCTTTATTCTTTTCAAAACCCCCTCTCCCCACACAGACCTTCATTATACAAATGAATGGAACCTAGCACTTCTCAAAGTCTGCCGTGGAGGGGGTCCAAGCTAGGGGTGAGTCAGAGTCTTCTCTGATCACCCAGCTGCAGACTTTGATGACTTTGATGATGTTTGGAAAACTTCATCTGCATTAAGGTAAACAAATGGCCACTTCATGTGGAGATCTGAGTGGCTACTTTTTTTTTTTTTTTTTTTAGGACAAAGGTGTTAACAGGTAGGAAGCAAGGCCTTTACATGCTGCAAGGCATCAGGACGCACCCTTCCCCCTAAACAGCATACAGGAGTACGATCCCATAACTAAAATATCCCACGACAGGCTTGTTCCCGTTCTTTCATTTAGTTGATATCCTCAGCTCATGAAATGGTTCCACTCATGGTTCAGCTGGGTCTTCCTATCTCCATTAACCTAATTTAGACAGTCTATCACAGGCATGCTCAGAGGGTAGCCTAATGTGGATAATTTCTCAAAGGGATGCTCAGGGGCTTGTTTCCTAAGTAATTCTAGATTCTGAGAAGTTGACGATAATAACATCACAACTCTACCCCTCGTCAGCTTGACAGCCAAACACATCATTTTAAAGCCTCAACCTTCCTCTCCTTATCTTCGCAGATTCACGGCCATCATATAGTGCGAGCTGCACTAATTCAAGGGTCAGAAGTCCCCAGAGCCTTTAACAGTTCCAACATTGTTGGAAGTTAAAATCTAAGTCTCATTTGAGACTAAAGGCAGTCTCTTAACTGTGAGCACCTATAAAATAAAAACGGGCTGGAGAGGCGGCTCAGTGGTTAGGAGCGCTAGCTGCTCTTAGGATTCAAGTTCAGTTCCCAGCACCCACATGGCAGTCGACAATCATCTGTAAGCATGGTTCCAAGGGATCCCATGCTCTCTTCTGACCTCTACAGACACCAGGCACATACATGGTGCACAGACATACATGCAGACAAAACACTCACCCACACAAAATAAAATAAATAACCGTCAAGATATAAATAAAAGATAACTCACATGTTTCCCATATACAATGACACAGAATGATAATCTCCATGGAGGAATGGGAGTATAGCAAGGTGATCACACTAACACATGGTTGCTTCCCCCCCTCCCCGGGATAACAGCTCCTGCAGCTCCATGTCCGTCGGGCTTGTGATGGAATTCTCTAGATGCATAAAAGGATTAGGATCTCCTTCCTCCAGCCCACATGGCACACATGACCTCTCTCTTGGGCTAGCTCCATTCTACACATACAGCTTTCCTTAATGGACATTCCATGGTTCTGGGATTTCTGAATTCTGGGGTCTCCATTGTAACTTAGGCTCCACCTGCATAGCTTTATAAAGTTCTTTCTTAGGACCTCCTTTCCGGGACCCCAACACTGCCCAACATTGCCTGGAGCCATGGTGCAAGACTCCATTAACACCCCCAATCGTGTATCTTCCATGCCTGCATGGCCAGTACCATATGAATGATCTTGTCAAGTTGTACAGCTAGCTTGGGATGGGGCCTCGCCCCCTTCGACCATAGGTGTACCAATGTCTATGCAGACTCTGGAGAAGCAATTACTTAGGGAGTGTTAGGTACAAAGGAGACTCCAATTCCCTAAACTCCAAAAGGCAGTCCAATATCCAGAGATGAGCTCAACCTGAACTATAGGAGGATGTCTGGTGGTCTAGACATAAGCCAGTATTCCTCAGGTATTTGTGAAGCGGGTTCCCTTCTACCAAAAGGAGTCATTTCCCTTATCTCTGGCAGAAGGGACACATGGTTACCAGTGGTGTCTATTAGCATACCTAAGTATAGGCTGGCATCCAGGCTTCCTCAGAATCACAAGTACCCTAACACATTTCAGAGTCCCTGCCAGCATTGGAGCCCTTCTTCCTTCCTCCCCTCCCCCATTCTCCCTCCAGCTCACTTCCTTCCGCACAGCTAAGCTATTCTGTTTCCTTATAACCTGCTGTTTTCAGTATGCTCTTCCCACCCTCTCTACTGTGGGGCCTTGCTTCTCTCAGTAAGTTTTCTCTGGTGTCTACCCCCTGACGTTCTCCCCTCTCTCACAGATAGCCCTGGCCAGGTCCAGTCTGCTGGCCATGGACTTTTTTCTCTCATTGCTCTAGATTCTTCTGGATACCTCTGGCTATTCTCTCTTGGCCTCAAATCTACAATAAAAACTCTTCCCTTAATCATATCATGGAGCAATCATGATGTCAGTTTATACAGGGAGTTGCTTTATAGAAGGAGACCCTTTCAACAGCACTGTTAGTTTAGTCTCTCTGCTTCCAAATGATCCCAATTTTCATAAGATGGAACCCTCAATCGGTAGAGTCTTTCCCTCGGGACATTTCTTTGTTGTCCCAGCAGAAAGCACTAATGGCACTAATCTCTTTAGCGATTCTAGATGTTTCACCATCGCCACTTTCCATGTTGGGAACTGTAAAGTCACTCATCTATCTTTCCTTACCAGACTTCACATTTTTCTTTATCTTTCTGCTTCCCTGTTTGCTTTCTTTCACTGTCACCTTGGATGAAAAAGTGATGTGTAACCACGACACCGCCTGAATGTAGCCCCATCTCAACATTTCCTCCAACAGAACACCTACAGTCCCTGGAGATCCAGTCTGATCAAGTGCTCAGGGTACAGGCAGAATGCAACCAATTGCTCTGCTAGAATCCACATGTGTGTTCCCAGCCCAGTTCTTGATAGAGTCGTTGCTCGCCTCTGACACCTCATGAAGTAGGTCTCCACTGTCTGTATTTGTCTTAGTATTCATGTCTTCCCAGCTCTCACTAGAATGGTCCATTAAATCCGATTACATTATTCAAGGGCTTTTCTAGCCCAAGGTTTCAAACTCTTTCACATGCCATTTCCAAACCAATTCCAAAGGCTGAAGAACCGCATAGCGAGGCGTATCACAGAAATGGCTCTCTTTCTCTATACCAATTCTGTGTACTAGTTACTTTTCTCATTACTGTGACAAAAAAAAAAGAAAAAAAAACCAACCAAAAAACAAACAAACAAAAAAACAACCCACAAGAAACAACTTAAGAGGAGAAGGGCTTATTTGGTTCACAGTTTGAGGGTACAGTCATGGTTGGGAAAGTCATGGTGGCAAGACATTGACATATTTGATCACATCATATCTGTAGGCATGAAGCAGAGAGCAATGGATGCTAATGCTTTTTGTTTAGCCAAGTACTCCAGTCCACGGAATGGTGTTTCCCACACGTAGGGCCGCTCTTCCCACCACCTCAATTAGCCGAATATAGATGGTCCCTCACAGGGACGCCTGGAAGCCTGTCTCCTAGTCAGCGCTATCTCCTGACAAGTTGACAATACTAACCATCACAGACATCATTAAAAATAGGAACAGCATTCTTTCTGGTCTGGGTGAGAAGCACCAGTTACTAAGGTATGCCTCTTCAAATCTTATTTAAACATAGTTCAGTTAAATACTACCTGTCATCTATCTGTTGATCTACCTATCTACTACTGATCTATTATCTATATACTAATTTACTACAAGGAACTGGCTTCTTCATTACAGAGGCTGGCAAATGCAAAATCTGCAGAGCTAGTATCCCAGTTTGAGTCCAATGCCAGTGTTGTTGTGAACTGGAAAGACCTGGCACTCAGTTCAAGGGGCTTCATTCAGTAGAATTCTGTTCTTGAGCAAGACAGGATGAGCAGTTTTTTGTATCCAGGCCTTTAGCTGATTGCTTGAGGCCCCTCAGGACAGAGAAGGCGTTCTGATGACTTAGTTAACACACTAAAAACGGCTCCATGAAAGCATCCAGAATAGGGGTTAACTAAGTATCTGGACACTCCTTGGCCCAACTGAGTTGACATATAAGTGAATCATCAAATTAGGTGAGTGGAAGATATCAAGTAGGCACAGGGAAACTGGAATCCTGTCTCAGAATAGATAATCAGCAGAGTCTGTGCTGTTTAAGGAGACTCAATTTATAAAGATACCTTAAAATGCTCAAGTGATAAATGCTAGCTCCTGACCATAAATATTATCCCATGGGCCTTTAATTAGACGGGAAAGGTGTTCTTTGCTTTGGGATCTCTGATATACAGGGCAAATAATGATGATGATGAATAATGATGATGATGATGATGATGATGGTGGTGATGATGATGATGATAAAATAAAAGACTTTATATAAACTTTGCTTTTAGCCTTTATACATAAAAAGTACTTTGTTGGCAGAAGATGAACTCTGTACTACAATATGAGAAAAAATTTTTTTTTCTTCAAGAAAATTTCCATTATCTAAATCTTTGTATACGTGATTCTTGGCCAGAATGATGGCTTTATAGATTAGGTGCCATGGCGAAGGTCAGCCAGTAGCTGTTTATAATTAATTAGCTTTTATTCTGGAAAAACATTTTTACTGAATATAGACTTTTATAGCAACAGTATTTCACTCCTTTGAGAACTTTCATGATTTTATTCCATTTCCCTCAGTCTTAGTTCCCGAGGTCTGTTGCAATTCTAATCTTTGTTGTATCCATAGAGTAACTTTTAATGCTATCTGTATTATGTCTTTACTTTTCATTTTCTGATCTGAATAGATATGTCTACAGTTTTATTGTTGTTTTGATTTGTCTTGGTTGGTAGTTTCTAAGCTTCTGGAGTATGATTCTTTTAAAATATTTTTAAAACAATGTTTATAAACTTTGAGAAAGTTTTTACCATGGTCTTTGAAAATACTTGGTTCAGATCTTTTCTTATTGATTTGTTCTTTCCCTACTGGGCTTTAATTACACATTGCTATGCTGTTTTATATCTCCCCCAAACCTCACCTATATTCTTAGAGTTTTCTTTTTTGAAAACTTTTATTTCTTCTTTATTTTTGGTGTTTTGCTTCGAGGGATTTTTATAGACATATTTCTATGTTTATCAATTTTTTTTCTCAGCTGTGTTGTATCTGTGAACAATTTGATTAAAGACATTCTTTATCTCAAAGTACTTTTTGAAAATATCATTTTTAGGGCTGGGGGGGATGGCTCAGCAGTTAAGAGTGTGAACTGCTCTTGCTGAGGACCTGAGTTCAGTTCCCAGCACTGGGTGGATGGCTCACGATCATTTATAATGCCAGCTTTGGGGAATCTCATGTCCTCTGTGTGGCTTCCAGGGAAACTGCATGTACAAGCACAGACCCAGCCCCGCTTACACGATTAAAATTAAAAAAAAAAAAACAACCAAAACTTGAAAAACCCTATCATTTTGCCTGCTTTCTCATGACATCTGTCTCTCTGTTGCCTTTGTACATGTATCATGGAGATTACTCATTTTTTCCATGAGAGCACGGAACACAGTGACCACAGTTATTCTGGATCCTGTCTTATACCTGCATCAGCATGTCAAAGCTAAGTCTGGTTTTGTTGGCGTGGTTGCTTTTTCTCTTGATGATAAGTTATTTTCCTTTACTTCTTCGTGTGTCTTGCATTTTTTGGCCCAGAACCAAACATTCCATTGAGAACAATAGAGTCAGAGTCGGAGTGTTCTAGTTTGCTTCTCTGTTGCTGTGATGAAACACTGACCAGATCCGACCTGAAGAGGAAACGGTTTATTAAGCTTACGGGTTATAGTTCATCACTAAGAGAAGCCAAGGCAGCAACTCACGGCAGGAGGTTGAAGAAGCAGAATCGACAGAGAAATAGTGCTTACTGGCTTGCTTCCTCTGGCTTCCTGAGCTACCTTCAGTACGCAGCTCAGACCCACCTGCCTAGGGATGTGACTGTACACAGCTGGCTGGTCATTCCTATGTTAATGAGCAATGAATAAAATGCCCCAGAGACGTGCCCTAGGTCACTCTGAGGGAGGCGATTCCTCAAAAGAGATGCTCTTTTCCCAGGGGTCTCCAGGTTTATGTCAAGTTGACAAGAAATACCCAGTACACAAATGTACATAGTACTTATTCCTGAAAACAGACTTAACGTATCTTTTTTCTAGGCATTTAGTATGGTAAGTTGAATCAGCATAGTTAATGGCTGATTTGGTTAGGGCTTTGATTCTTTCGACATGTTCACTAAACTCTTGGTTTCAAATGACTCTAAGACTATCTTGGATTTTGTGCGCAAATTTGCCAGCAATTCTTTTTGCTGGAGTACAACTTTGTGGTCCCAGATCATCTCAGGAGAAAACCGATGCTATTTAATGCTTGGTGTCCTGGTGGTTGGCAAGGAGCATGGTCTGTAGTTATGGCTTAGCTTCAGTCATAGATCTTAGGAATTTTGCGCCCCCCTCCTACTCTTAGAGATATCTATGTACATTCTTACATCTCTACCGGAGGCTGGAAGGTGGTTGCTGGTGCTCTTCTTCTGCATGTAATGGAGCTGCCCTGTGTCCTCAGGTGGTGAGGCGTGCCTCCCTCGCTATCCTTTAAGCATTTGCTCCCTAAGGTCAGAAAGGGAAGAACTCACACTGGCTTTTGTTCTTTCCTATGTTATCTTTTTTTCCTCTGTCCTGGAATGGATCTAAGGGAGGATTTATAAGGTCTCCCTTCTGTCTTCAGTCTTCCTGGTAAGTACCCAGTTAGGCTCATGACAAGAGATATAATTTCACAAGGTCATAATACTTGTGCTAGTAGAAGTTGGCCCCAAGTAGTTAATTAAAAAATCCTGTGGAGTTCTTACTAGTCTCATGGTTTCTTCTTCGTCTCATGCTCTGCCGTGGAGAACAGGTTCTGGTGGCCCAGCTGACCTTGATGATGCTGTCCTGCTCTCCACCTTGGCTTATATTCACAGGTCTCATTCATTTGGTCAGTTCTAGAATAGCCAAGGTATTGCACATTGTCTGATTATGTTTTTACCATAAGCTCAATACTGCCCTTCCCAGCTCACCACCTGCTCAGCTGATGCTGAATGTCTCGTTGTTTATTCTCGCATGTTAGGCAAGCAGGTTTCAGGTGGGCTAAAGTGAAGAATGGGTGATGGCCACTTTGAGAAATGAAAAGAAATAAGTTGGTGAACTTGAGTAATTAAAACACTGCTTAAGCTTGTGTGGTGCTTGCAGAAAGCCCTGGATTTACAAATAATCCTGCATACACGAGAAATAATGCAAACATCCAATTATTCGCTTTCAGGGAAGCAACAAAATGGACAAAATGAATGCAGGACAAGATACAGGGCATGCAGCCAGGATCTAAATGTGGATTGGAATTTTTTGAGACAGAATTTACAACCAAGGCTGTCTTGAACTTGCAATCATTCTGTCTCAGCCTCCCGAGTCCTGGTTTGTACTATGGTGGCTGACTTGGGCATCTTGTGTCTTAGGACAAATACAGAGGGACTTAAGATCAGGCAACAAGGTAAGTCCCCAGTGTTCCCCCACCTGCCAGGCCTCTTTGAATAGCTACAGTGTGACGAGTTGTTCTAGGTCCACTGAAACTGTCCTGACCTGTGCTTAGAATCTGCTATTACTGAACAACGCTCAGGTTTCTTTCAGAAAAGGTATTTTAAGAACATGAATACAAGATGTACTCAGTGCTTGCTGGGGCATTGTTAATCCTAGACCTCTCCAGTTCTCCAGTGCACTGAGATAAGAAGTATAACACACACATACACATCACACACCACACACCACACACACACACCGCACTATATATACCACATACACACACACACATACCATACATCAATCACATACACACCATATATACATCATACACACACAGACACACACACACATACACACACACACACACCAGCCATATACACATACCACACACACACACACACACACACACACACACACACACACAGAGACACACACACACACGCCAGCCATATACACATACCACACACACACACACACACACACACACACACACACAGAGACACACACACACGCCAGCCATATACACATACCACACACACACACACACAGACACACACAGACACACACACATAAATACCTCGTGAAGTCCATAAAATTCATTTACAGGGCGATTAATTTTTTCTTGAAATCTCTCGTTGTATGTCTCTACTTCTTTCTTTTACACTAAAATCCTCACTTCCCAAGGACGCAATAAGAGAATTGGAACATGTCACAATTAGTCACTTTATTGTAATTAGCAGTCTCAGGATAACAGTAATGTTTTACAACAAAATAGCAACAGAGAACGCAACATTGTTTGGAATGTTTTTTCTCATTTTCTCCCTGCCTGTTTTTGATAGTTATGCCGTATATTTCCTGATCACATGGTCGTGGCAATCAGCATTTTCTTCTTTTATTTTTAAATCTTTCTTTTCTTTTCTTTTCTTTTTTTTTTTTGTCTTAGTTTTACACCTGGTATGTTTTGTTTTCCTGTCTCTTTTGTCAGGTTTTTGAAGCCTGTGTTCTGGGAGATCGTGTGGGAAAAATCCAGAAGAATAATATCCCCTGAGGTCTCAGATGTTAACAGCTCATCCGTGTTTATTTATTGTTGAGACAGTCTCACTAACTCTATCATGCTGACCTTAAACTCTGGATGGCTCCATCTCTGCCTCCAAGATGCTGGGATTATGATTCCACAGGGCTCTGCCTGGCTATGCAGGAGCTTCTTTGTTGCTGATCTTTATTATATGCAGGATTGGTGGCATAGGCTGGCAACTTTCGGTGGGAGAACCCTCAGCCAGCATTCTTCCTGTGGGTGTGAATCTGGCCCTTTTGGAGTTGGCTCAGAGCTGGCCGCTCAGACACTTGGTTGGAATATCTCGCTTGTCCCTGTTGGTGCCAGAGGCGGCGGCTGACTCGGTGTGAGCCTGCCTCTGCGTCTTTGATCTTGGCTTTGAACTCAGTCTCTTTTCTAGGGTAGCAAGCCCCTAAGTTGTTTTACCATGTGAAGACAGAGATTCTGCACTCTGTGAGGAACAGGACTTGCCCCCAAGACATGCAGAAAGGAGGGTGGAGGGAGGTTCCAATCAGGGCAAGGCCATAGCTGTTGTCATGGCTACCCTCTATTTGTTCTACTTGATAATGATGCTTTCATAGAATGTCCCTGCTTGGATAAGCATGCTTTAGTGGGTCTGTGGACAAAAAGACTGCATCTTTAGATGTTTTATATTGCTTCTCGCATACACAGCGACTGAGCTTAAAACATGATAAACTCCTCTGTAATAATCGTGTTTTTCTTCATTTCTGAACCATTTTGGGCAGTGTATTAAGCGAGTACTTTGGTTCAGAGTAGAACAGCCTCACTTCATTCTTATTTCTGGTTCAGTTTTGATTCTCAGAGTGGGGGTACTTTCTCTTCCATTTGGCTTGCTCTTTCGTGTGTGTGATGTCTCTGCGTTTCCACGGTATGCTCTATGTGAGTTTTTCAAGTTTGCTATTCTACAGGCCCCTGTTTCTGCCCCCACCTACTGAGTGTTAGCATCAAAGGAATGTCCCCCCACTCATCTTCACACTTTTCTGGATTTTCTGAAGAGTCTCTTCACTTCTTTACTGGCCCCAGAGCAGATTTTCGTTATGGTCCCGGGTCTCCCTCCCATTTTAGTAAATGTTCTTCTCTCTCCTTTCATTACAGCCTTTTAAATTTTTCTGGAATACCCTCGTCTCTATAATGGAGGCTCTTGGGGCTTTGTCAGGAGATTGAGTCTTGGAAAAAATGCTTATATCGTTTGGAAAAAAGCAATTTTCAGAGCCATGACCTCTCCTTAGTTTTAAGGGATTTTCCCCCTTCTCCAGGCTTCTTTCCCCACGTTTTCTTCCTCTGAGGTCTAGGTAAGCCTCCAATGCCATTCCCTATATGTGCTGGCTATGCCAGAGCAGAGCTGTGTAGGATGGCAGTTTTCAACGAAGCTGTTTCCTTGGTCTCTTCTGCTTTTTGTTTGGACCAAGCAGCTTTTTCTTTGGCAGCTATAACCCTGAAGGTCAGGATGGAGCCTTTGACTTTCCTATGTTTGCAGCGTCAGAATGGCCTTTTCCTCTCCATTGGTGCTGGTGCTGAAATGATTTCTGTGCTCCTGCCTTTCCTAGGGAGCCAGCTGGAGTTCCTTGAGGAGTATACCCGTCTCAGTGCTCACAGCTCTTCTGCATCTATTTGAATATTTTTCAGAATGTAAATACTAGAATAATTATCTAGAATACTATCTTCATCTCTTTTCTATCACTTATTAATGGGCAGAAAAATGGAAAAAAAAGAGCTGGTGGGGGCGGGGGATGATGCAGAAAGACAGGTGTCTATTGTGAAAACAATTGTTGGCCTGTTTTAAAGAGTCCAACCACTGTATTCTGGTGTTAAGTGCAAAGAGGAAATGAGTCAGTGTGTGTGTGTGTGTGTGTGTGTGTGAGAGAGAGAGAGAGACAGAGAGAAACAGAGAGAGAGAGAGAGAGAGGATAGATAGATGGATGGATGGGTAGATAGATGACAGATAGATGGATAGAAAGATGATAGAGTCCAACAGCTTGCTTTTCATTTTGTCCCCAATGACAGTGTCTTTAGGGGAGATTGCTTGGAAATTTTGGTCCATCTTCTCCTTCCCTTTGCAATTGTTAGGCTTCGTCTCTCTTTTACTCTTCATGGATATTTTAATGGGAGACAGCAGACCAGCCCAGCTCATCTGTATCCATGCTTCTTATTGAATCTTACTTGATTTGGGGGAATTATATTAGTGTTCATGAAGACAAAACTTCGATTAGTCTATTTAGCAGAAACACATTTCTATTTATTTTATGTTTTTACAATACTTTTATTAATAATTTGAGTTTCATACAGTGCATCTCAACAACACCCTCTTCCCGTTCCTGCCTGCGTCCCCGCCCCACTCCTGTACTCTCAGGGAGAAAAAAAAGTAAATTGAGTCAAGCTAGTGTGGCAGGAGCATGGATTACGGGCTTTGATCGTGGAGGCAGCAGGTAGCAGGTTTCTCCAGGTTTCTTTACTTGGCCCACACCAGCCTGAGACCTTTGTTTTTATTGCCCCGAACAATAAAACCCAGAGTCTGCTTTAATAGCCTGGCCTGGGACTAAAGGTAGCTGACACCATGCTCTATAATTTTGGCTCGCTAGCCATTTAGAGCACTGCGGTTTTCCCGCGTGTTGAATGGAGACACTCGTACTGTACAGAGCTGGATGCTGTCAGAATCGCATTCAGCATGTCATCAGAAGTCATCAGGTTGAGTCTTCCAAAGTGCCTAGCTAACTTGACTCACAAGCCTTGTTAACAAGGCTGTTATCAATTCTTTATTTTTTTGTTTGTTTGTTTTTTTAGACAGGATTCTCTGTTGTACCTCTGGCAGTTCCGGAACTCACTCTGTAGACCAGGCTGGCTTCAGATTCACAGAGATCAGCCTGCCTCTGCTGGAATTAAAGGCATACACCACCACCACCCAGCTCCTGTTATCAGTACTTTAGAGGATATTTATGGAAACCGTTAAGCTTATGAACCATTTTAATTGTGTAACCAATATACAGAAACGGTTTTCTCCCACACGGCTTATCCGTGTCCAGGTAGATTACTGTGTAGACATGTCCTTGAGCAAGTTGTCAGGAGCCGCTTCTTTGTTTATTCTCTTATAGAGGGTGGCAATTGGTGAATAGAAAGTCCATTCCTAAATAAAACTGGTAAGCTGCTTTGCTTGGAAGAAGATAGTAAAGCTCTTCTAAGAAGTAAAAAAATCTCTGATCTTTAGTGTCCCCTGTACCAGACAGATGCTTAGCAATTAGTTGGTGGTACTGTTGGGAGGTGGTAGAGTCACGAAGAGGTGGGGTTAGTGGGAATAAGGTAGAACACTGGGACTTGCCTCTGAAGGGGACCCAGTTGCTTCCTGACACTTGCTAGATATCATGAGGTGAACAGGCCTCTTCCCCTACATGCTCCTGTCAGAATGTTCTAGGCAAGACAGGCCCAGAGCATCAGGGCTGGGTGGCCAGAGTCCAAGAGTTCTGAAATCCTGAGCACAAATAAAGCTTCCTGCTTTTAAGTTTGAGTACCTTAGTATCTCCCTTGTCACAGTAGTGGTACACTGGCACAATACAGAAACATAAGAGTAAGTTTCTTTTCAGTAACATTCAGATTGTTGTAAAATATCTGCTTACTTTGAACATGGACAGACCAACTAGATTTGTTCCAATGCTTTATTTCCCTGTTGATACAATAACTTTTCATCTTTCATTCATTTTAATTTCTTTGTGATTAAGTATATAACTGAGTTTTAAAATACATAACAGATAGAAAAGAACACTGTCTTTCTTGATTACTGTCATGGGAAGCTCTAGAAACTCTGTTAAAGCAGGTTTCTGGACAGGTGTGGTGGTGCACACCTGTAATCCCAGCACTTAAGGGGTAGAGACAGGCGGATTAAAGACTTCAAGGCCATCCTCAGCTTCATAGAAAATTCAAGGCCAGCTTGATCCATATGAGACCTATTTCAAAAACAAAACAAAACAAAAAGCCAGTTTATTCATCTTGAATTTTATTTGCCTGTCTGTCTGTGTGTGGTGTGTGTGTATGTGGTACATGTGTGTGTACCTGGTTGCACATATATGCATGAGTATGTGGGTGTATGCACATGTGTCACCAGCATTTGGAGGCAAGAGATGGATGGCTTTCCACTTTGTGTTTTTTCTTTTAATTGAAAATGGGTTTAAAAATATAATATTTTCTGATCCTTCTCCCCTCTTGCCCACCTTCCCAAATGAATACTCTTTCTTTCTCTTTCTCGCAAGGATACAAACAGCTATCTTAAAATATAATAATAATAATAGTAATAATAATAATAATAATAATAATAACAACAACAACAATAATAAATAAAATAAAACCAAACCAGAATAGAACATATCAGACAAGCAAACAGAAGAAAAAGAGCCAAGAAAATGCAGAGTCATACACGTTTGCATACACAGATATCCCACTGACAGACATTTAGGTTGTTTCCAACTCCTGGCTATTACACTAGAGCAGCAATGACTATGGCTGAGCAACTGTCTTTACAGCAGGATGGAGTGTCCTTTAGTGTATGCTCAAGAGTGGCATAGCTGGGTCTTGAGGCAGATCAACTCTCATCTTGCCGAGGATTTGCCACACTGATTTCCACAGTGGCTGTCCACATTTGCAATCCCACCTACAATGGATGAGTGTTCCCCTTACTCCACATCCTCACCAGTATGAGCTGTCATTTTGTTTTATTGATCTTGGCCATTCTAATTGTTTACCTTAGATTCTGAGGCAGTGTCTCTCATCAACTCAGCAAAACTTTCTGCATCAAGCTCTCAGGATCATCTTGTTACTGCCTGCCTCCCCCCAACCCCCAATGGTGGAATACCAGCATGCACCTCTAGGCCAAGCCTTTGTGTGGGTACTGGGGACCCAAACCAAGTCCTCATGCCTGCAAAGCAAGCACTTTATTGACTGAGCCATACCCTCAGCCATACCTGAGCCCTAAATTTCATTTCTTTCCCTTCCCAGTTCGTCAATCTCTGAGGAGGAATACAAAACTCTCATTGCAATCATGCTGTGGATAAACTTACCTATCTGTTCAGTCTTTCTTGTTCACTGGGGATGACAGCAGCATTCACAGTGACTGACACCCGCACTTTCTCCAGGAGAGTTTGGCTTTCATGTAGATAACCCACTCAGCATCTTTTCCTCTTATTATCTCTTGCTTCCTCCCACATTTCTTCAGCCACCCTCTCCTCTACTGAGATCTTGTCATTTACAGATAATTTGAATGGCCAACACCAACAAGCAAAGCAGGCTCATGGTCTAGAATTGCACACGGTATGCAGGGCCAGCAGCAATCTTTGCAGCCGGTTTTCATTGTAACAGTCCTTCAGTGCCACATCCAATCCATTGGTTCCATCACATTTTCATCGTCTCGTCTCTGCCTGCTCTATTTTGTTTTTCTACACATTCGATTTAAATTCTATGTTCCACCAGTGGCCTCTGCAAAGCCGCTCCTTTGCATAAACCCTTACTCTTTTGGTGCACATGAAAGTCCATTGCTATACTGCAATGTAAAAGTCCATCAGGAGATACCCACTCTACCTTCTCCATGAAGGAGAGCATGGGAACTTTACTCAAGCAAAACCAAACCGGGCTGGTAGGTTTCAGTTTCTGTAGGACCACACCAGGGCCACCTGTTGTCCTGACTCTATTCATCTCAGAGTCCTGTCTGTGCAGGAAATGATGTCACCTTTCCCCCTTCCATTTCCTGTTTGGGGAGAATTTACTCATCCTCCCTGTTAGCTCTCTACGAATAACAGCACCCTTCTCTTCACCGAGAAGCAGAAATGATCTGAGGACAGTGCCAGCCAACTCAGGACCAGATCTACTCATCCCCTGCTGTGTCTTCACACTCTTACAAGGGTGGGTTCTTGCTTCTGCGTAGGACCACGCCTTCCTTTTGGTATGAAATAACTAGCATTTTCCTTCTTATAGGTTCATTCTAGTGATTACCTTTCTTCCTCTTCTCTCTTGTGTTACCAGTCTTTCCTTACATACAGGGTCATTCCCAGCAGCAAACAGATGATGCGCTATAAAAACTCCCAGAGGGGCTCAGCAGACAAGAGCGCTTCCTGTTCTTTCTGAGGACCAGATTTTAGTTCCAGGATCCTTTCAGGTGGATCACAATGGGACTGGAACTTCAGTTCCTGGGGATCCAATACCTCTTTTGGTCTCCAAAAGCACCTGAGCACACAGGCCATAAAATATACAGAGATATATACACAGACATGTCAGTGAAAATAAATACAACCATAACAACTCCCAGAAACACAAGAATCTTCCGAGACCCCGTGTGCTCTCCCAGGGATTCTACACTATTTCTCTGAAATCTTCACTTACGTGACCGCTGTTGCTTTGGGACTGACCTGACTGGGACAACGGGAAATTAAGCAATGACAGACACAAGTACAGAAAAGTGAGGCCAACGAACCCTGCACTCTGATAGAGAAACAGTAGCCTGGAAACTCAGTGAATTTATCGTATACAGGATGAGGTGGTGGGTTAGCTAATCTTGGCAGGGGGTCTTCATAGGAAGCAGTCTCAGGCTGCAGTCATCTGGATGAGGACGCTGAGGCCGATGCTTTCTGTACACTCTGGCAGAACCTGTACTTGGACCAGAGGACGGTTTTGCCATTCCCATGGGTCTGAGGTGGGTTGTCCTGACATGGCCCTGCTCATGTCAATTCAAGACTTCATCTGCTCTCCACACTTACCATAGCCAGTTCCCACACTAAAATCTTTCTTGAAGCCACTCTACTCCAGCCCTCCACTGCTCCCATCCAGATCTGAGCTGCTGGCATCTCTCTTCTTAATGAACTAAGCCTCGCTGATGGTCTCTCTAGTGGAAACAAGCCTCTCTTGTTTCCACTAGTGCCTCCTCTCAGCGGGATCTCTAAAACAGCAGTCAGAGTTACCATATTAAAAACAAAATATAAAGATTTCCCCAAAGCACCCAATTTTCTTAATAAATTAAACTTACCTGCAAATATTCCCACGGTCCTGATTACCTCTGACTTCATCTCCTTACCTTGCTCCCACTCAGGTCATGTGGATACCCTCATGTGTCTCCAAGTGTTCCGTGCATGTTCCTGCCCCAGAGTCCTCAGGATGGCACTTTCCGTGTTTCTCACCTTTCATGATGCTCTGCCTAGACCCCAACTCGGTTTCCAGCATCATTAAGAGCTTTGCGCAAATGGCATCCTTTCTGTGAGATACTGTATCCTAAACATCCACATCATCCTATTATGTATTTCTCTTTTAATGGCTGTTGTCTCCTGTGCTGTAACATTGAGTCCTGTGATTTCAGGAATCGGTCCTTTCACTGACAGCATCTCTGTAGACAGCACTGATCTGATTGTAGATGCTCTGGATTTGTTGCATATATTCCTGAATTTTTATGTTTGGTATATAGACATGGTTTGATCGTCTTCAAAGATGGTAGCCTTACTAATTAAAATAATTTTGTATTCCAGTTAGTGTCTAGCCTTACATCCAATCTTAGCTGAATCTGATGGCTCTGCCTATTTTTCTGATTGCAGTTGATTATTGTGTTATTTTCAATTATCTATCTATCATCTATCTATCTATCTATCTATCTATCTATCTATCTATCTATCTATTATGCATATATGTGGTTGTATACGTGCCATGAAGCACATGAAGACATAGGAGAGCCAATTTTGGGAGTCAGTTCTACTACTGTGTGGGCCCTAGGGACTGAACTCAGGCTTCCAGGTTTGCCAGAAGGTTCCCTTACTCTCCAAGCCACCTCACCAGACTTGCTTACTATACCTGATTACTATGCATGTACTTTTACTGCTATATTAGAGTACTGAACTGAATTAAAGAATATTAAATTTCAAATTTTGTGGGATACAAAAAGACAGTTGATAGCAAGCTTCAGGGGACTAAACATATACATTGAAAAAATATCTTAAATCACTTATGAAACCTAAAACCTTATGAAAAGTTAAAAAATAACTTTAAAGCAAAGCAAAGAAGATATATAGTAAAGACAGGAGTGAAAATCAATGAAACCCAAGACAAGAACAAGGGGGCAGATAGGTCAATGAAACAAACAAGCAAAAAATGTTCTTTAAAAAATGAAGAAAACATCTCTAGACATGCTGACATGCTGAAACAAGAAAAAAAAAAGCAAAAACATCCAAAATTTCCAACTCAGGAATAAAATGGGAATACAGCATGATAGACAGATAGATAGACAGATAGACAGATAGATAGACAGATAGACAGATAGGTAGATAGATAAAATAAAAAAGGATTTTCAATGTTGTGCAGTCTCATTTGTCAACTCTTAGAATGATCTCCAGTGCCATTAGGACGCTTCTTGTGCTACCCTGTGAAAGGCTCTGCCTGTTTTCCTTGACCATCTTGGAGTTTCAGGGCTTTGGTCCATTTTGAATTGATTTTTGTGCAGGGTTGGAGATATGGACCTAGATTCATTCTGCATGCAGATAGCTACTATCCCCAGCACTATTTGTTGGAGAGGCTGTCTTTTTTTTTTTTTTATTTAAAGAATATGGTTTTGGCACTTCTATGTTGCACCAGCATAGATTTATCTCTGGGTCCTCTATTCTGTCACTTTGTCCTATGTGTCTGCTTTTATGTCATGACTGTGCCGTTTTGTCACTATGGCCCTGTAGCATAGTTTGAGGTTAGGTATTGTGATGCCCTCGATGTTGCTCTTTTGACTTAAGATTGCTTTGGGTATTTGGAAGTCTTTTTTGCTTCCATATCAGTTTTTGAATTTTTCGACTATTGTGAAAAATATTGAAGTTTTACTGAGGATTGGACCGAATATGTAGGTTGTTCTTGATAAAGAAGACATTTTAACAATATTAAGTCTGGCTGGCTAGTCTTATGTCAACCTGACACACAAACTAGAGTTAATCTGAAGGGAGGGAAACTTAATTGAGAAAATGCCTCCCTAAGATCCAGCTGTAGGGCATTTTCTTAATTAGAGACCAATGAGGGAGGGCTCAGCCCATTGTGGATGGTTCTATCCCTAGGCAGGTGGTCATCATTCTATAAGACTGCAGGCTGAGCAAGCCATGGGGAACAAGATAGTAAGAAGCAGCCTCCACGCCTTGCATCAGCTCCTACTTTCAGATTTCAATCCTAACTCCCTTCGATGATGAACAGTGATGTGGAAGTGTAAGCCAAATAAACCCTTTCCTTCCCAATTAGCTTTTGGGCCACAGTGTTTTGTTGCAGCAATAGAAACCCTAACTAAGACACCAGTCTATGAGAACCAAAGGTTTTTCCTCTGAAACAAGAACCCAAAAGCACAGGGAACCGTGCCAACGACTGACGAAGAGAACTGTGTATGAGATTATCAACGGATTGAAGTGACAGCTTATGGAGAGGAGAGGAGTCTTTGCCATCTGATAAGGGCTTTGCATCTAGAATCTATAAAAAACTCAAAAGTTGAGACACTAAAAAAGAAAAAAAAATCCACATCTAATCCATAAATGGGCAGATGAATAGACAGAAATGGTCAGTAAGATATGAAGAAATGTTGAAAATGTCTAGTGTTTTTCATCTAATCTCTTCTTCAGTTTCGTTCTTCAGTGCCTTAAGGCTTTCATTGCAGAGACAAGGCCTTTAACTTTCTTGGTCAAAGTCATTATAGTGTTTTTTTTTCTCTTTCTTTTTGTTTTACTGTTAAACAATATATTCTGATTATGGTTTCCCCTCCCTCTACTCCTCCAAGTTCTTCCCCGCCCCCTCTTCCATCTCCATCCACTCCTTTTCTGTCTCATTAGAAAACAAACAGGTATCTAAGGGATAATAATAAAATAAAGCACAATAAGATAAAACAGAAACCACAAAAGGAAAAAACAAACAGGAAGAAAAGAGCGCAAGAAAAGGCCCATGAAATAGATACAGGCACAGAGTCACACTCATCTGCACATTCAGGAATCCCATAATATACACACAAAGCCTGTATGGTTAAAAAAATAGATAAGATAAAAGTAAAAATAAAAATAAAAGTAAATTAGCTTCAAACGATTCTGTCTACAATGTGTTCTGCTTCGCAAAGCTATGCTAGTGCAATGGTGGCTCAAAGCTTGTGGGAGTAACCAAGCAGTACCTGATTTGATTTAAAGCCCACCCCATGAGATGGAACCATACTTGATGCTGTTTGGGTGACCAAGAATCTGAGACTAGATAGTCTAAGTACCTAGGGGAAAACCAAATATTACAAATACAGAGACTCACAGCCAGACAATATGCAGAGAACGAGAGACCTAAGAACATCCAGCCATAATGGGACATCTCCATCAAATCCTTCCCTTTAGGTTCAAGGAACCTTGTGGAAGAGGAGGCAGAAAGAGCGTAAGGGCCAGAGGGGATGGAGGACACCAAGTAAACAAGGCCTTCTATAAACAGCAGGACCCATGAGCATATGGATTCACAGAGACCGAAGCAGCATGCACAGGGCCTGCACGGGTCTGGACCAGATAGGGTTCTACAGCTAAAAGGAGAAGTAGATACACACCCCATCCCTAACACAGAAGCTAATCATTTGCAAATGAAAATTTATTTTTTCCAATGGAGCCTCACTGGGGAAACAAACTACTCTTCAGGGTAGGTCGCATGCTCAGCAGTAGATAGTCAACAGAAAAAAACTCAGGCAGCATCTTTGAAGGTTCCTTGTCAAGGAGTTTTTGCTTGTTTGTTTGCTTAACTAGGTGTTTAAATAATAATTGTGAAAGAGACCTCGCCCTACTCGCTTCAGAGGGAAAAACAGATTTGCCTCTTGACTTTGTATCCTTTTATCCTGTTACTTTGCTGGAAGTGTTTTTGCTCTGGTTATGATGTTCAGCTCCATGGTAAATAGGGTGTGTGAAGTGGACCCCCCTTTTCTCATTCCTGGACTGAGATGAAGTACTGGCGCTGTCTGAACTGCCCTGCTGTGTCAGGTGGGCTTCAGTCAATCACTTTATGGCACTTTTCAGTTGTATACTAAATATTTACTCACTATTCACATAGTCACGTGCTTCTCATCGCTAAGTAATGTCTATGGAGTAAGATCTGTTCTAAAATCGGGAGAGAAGCGAACAAGTTAGAAAAAAAAAAAGAAACAAACGTACCATTTTCGAGCTTTCGTTCTTTTCAGGGAAACTCACTGCATTTCGAAAATCAGCAAATGCACATAAAAGATAATGCCAGTTACCAAGAAAAATAAAGCCAAGAGCCCACAGTGCAGTCAACAGCATTTAGAGTGTGGCAGCCTCTCTCCCCTTCAAGCTGTATGGTTGTTAGACATGCCATTTAAAATTATTCCAGCTGTCCTCTTGATGAATGGTAAGCCTTGGCTTTTTAAAATAACTGCTCTGCGAGGGGATACCCTGACTAGCTGCAAAGGAATTTTCTGAAGGGCTCCATTAAGAATGCAGAGTCCTGGGTTCTCTCAAGATTCATTAGACTGTAATGTTGGGCCATGAGGCCTGAGCGTGGGCATCTAAAGTGGGTTCCCTAGGCAACTGGATGCGAAGCGGGTATGGTAATCACTGCAGCCGAAAGAGGAATCAAAGGGCTTCTGCACAGGAACTCTCTCTTCATTATCAGCACTTGGATACATCTGCCAGGAGCTGCATAAGTTAGTTTGTGGCTTTTGTTGTCCTTTCCCCAACCTTCCTGTTGGTTGGGGCTGAAAAAGTTACAATGAGTGTCCTGACCCTGCCACTTGGAACCTTGGCCGCGAAACTTCTGCAGCACCCCAGTGTTACTCTGAGGGTCAGCGTGAGGTGGGGCCGTCTTGATGGATAGCAGTTTATAACTGGGCATCGCGGCGGTGCAATTTGTTCTCAGAACTATCTGATCAGGATGTGCAGTGAGTTCAGCTCAAGAGGGCCTGTGTGAGTGCCCCTTGCGTCAGAGAATATTTGTCATTCTTTGGTGTATGGAACGTGGCTGTGTTGTCACAGACGGACAGGGGTAAGGAGATAAGAAATGGGACAAACTTTCAAAATGGACAGGAGATAGTATTTTTTGACTGATGTCCTTCAATAGCTGTCTTGTCCTGGGCCATCATTCATGTGCGCTTAGTAATAGAATTAATTACCTCTGAAATGGCTCGTAAGGGCAGCCTTGGAAGATACACGGGGAAGGTGTATTGCTCAAGGTTAAATGCCCTGTGAAGGACCTGATGATTGTTTAGATTGATTTGATGTTAAGCCTTTGTACAACCAAACTGAATACTGATAAATCATCTGAGGAATTAAAAAAAAAAAATCAGAAACCCACTCTACACATTCAGATGTTCTGGATTGTTTTTTTTTGTGTGTGTGTGGGAGGGGCTTAGACATCCAATTTTTCAAAAAGTTTGCTACATAATGCCATTTGTGGCCTAGGTAGAGAATTACTATTTTTAACTTTAGGAATTCACTGCCTTCATTTTTTTCTGTTTTTAGATATGAGCAGACCCTATGTAGTTTTTTTCTTTTGTTTGTTTTGTTTCTTGAGACAGGCTCTGACTCTGTAGCCCAGGCTGTACTCAAACTCACAAGTTTCCTGCCTCAGACTTCAAAGTGCTCAAGTTAAAGGTGTGCACTAACCAGATCTGGCCCATGTGTTCTTATTTCTATCTGTTTTCCTACTGACCCCAAACATCACCAAGTACGTCCCAGGGCCTACCATCAGAAGTTAACTTTAAAAACGAATTAAAAATAAGCTGGGTGGTGGTGGCACATGCCAGCTCTTGGGAGGCAGGGGCAGGTGGATCTCTCTGAGTTTGAGAGGCCCAGCCTCTCCCAGTTCCAGGATAGTAAGAATTACAACAGAGAAACTGTGTCTTGAAAAACCAAAAACAACCAGCCAAACAACAACAACAACAACAAACCAAACCAAAACAACTAATTAAAAATAGATCAATAAAATCTTGTGGGGTTTTTCGTAAGGTAAAAAGGGCCATAAGCAAGACTGCATAGCTAGTAACTTCTACAAGCTGGTTATTAACCCTAAGTAGAACCTCTAAATTATTGGAAGCTCCCTGGTGTGTTTTTTTTTTTTTTTAAATTTAGTTATATGCATTAGCTCCCACTATTTAAACACTAAAGGCTGACCGGATGTTTCAGCGGGTGAGGTGTTTGCTGCCAAGCCTGGCATCCTGAGTTTGATCCCCAATACCCACATGATGGAGGGAGCGAAAGGATCCCCACAAGTTGTTTTCTGCCCTCTACATGTGTATCATGGCACGTGACCTTCCTCCCCTTAAAAAAAGAAAACTTGAACATGTAGTCATCCCTCTATTGATACCAAGATCCCTTATACCAACGGGACAATATTTGTGTACTACTTGGGCACATCTCAGATATTTTAAACTGTCTCTCAGTTACTTATGGTACTCAATGCAGTACACAAGCTGTGCAAATAGCTCTTACACTGTATTTCTCAGGAAATAGCAGCCCATAATGTCCACATGTGTTTAGCACAGATATGACTTTTCCTCAAATATTTCCAACTTGCAGCTGATTGAATCTGGGGATGCAGAGTTTGTATGTATGGAGCTTGGGCAGTACATGCACAGATATATTTTATTTTCATTCTTTTCTAAGAAGTGTGTGTGTGTGTGTGTGTGTGTGTGTGTTTATACAGGCACATAACTGGAGGTCAGAGTACAACCTGCAGGAGTCAGTGCTTTTCTTGAACCATCTGTGGCCTGGAGATCTGACTCAGGTCCTCTGGCTCAGTGGCAGGCACTATTTCCCGCTGCGCCATCTCGCTGTCCTCTTGGTAAACATTTTAAAAGGGAAAACTGAATGAGCTACTGAACAATTCATTTTTGCATCTCACATGATAGAACTTTGCTCGTATTCCCTCAGGATTATAAACATCCTAGGGAATTGTGTTACGATTTCTACAGTGCAAAACTACGACGCAGACGTGGCACTGTTGCAAAACAAGCGAACTGAAAACTATCAGCACCCTCTTTCCCACTGGTGGCTGCAGGCCTTTGTCTTCTTTCTGCTTAGCATTCTGAATTCTGCCCTTTTAACAAGTCTTGGAAGCATGAAACCGCATTCGCTCTAGCAGGAGGGGTGATGGATGGCGAGTTCTCAGTCGTTTTCTGTACCAGTGGCTGAAGCTTATGGCCCTCAGCACTTCCCTGTTCCTGGTGATTGATGGGTTTGTTTACTGCTTCTCCTTTTGGTCTAGAGGGAGATACCAGGTGGGGTTGCTGCCAACATTCTGGAAGGTTTGGCTCAGTCCCAGAGCCAAGATCACTGCAGCCAGGCTGGGTTGAAGCCACAGAAGCCCTGGGGCTTTCTTGGATTTTTAATCACTTTCTGAGCAGATGCATTTCTGCTTGGATGAATGAGGCACTGCTGTTTGCACCCTCCCTGCTCATTAAACCTAAACTCTGTTTGGTAATAAGACTGCTCACATTTGCTTCCAAGGAATAAATAGAATGAAAAAAAATATTGTTCCTTTCAACCCATTTCCTGAATGTATAGCTGCTTATTATTTATTTATTTATATTATTTTTTTCTTTTCTTTTCTTCTCTTCTTTCCTTCCTTTTCTTCTTTCTTTCTTTCTTTCTTTCTTTCTTTCTTTCTTTCTTTCTTTCTTTCTTTCTTTCTTTCTCTCTTCCTTTCTTTCTCTCTCCCTTTTTTTTTTCCAGAGCTAGAGACCAAGCCCAGGCTTACTAGTGAAGCATTCTGTCACTGAGCTAAATTCTCAGCACCTACAGTTTTGTTTTGACTACAATTAGAGACCACTAAGATAATCTCCATCCTCATCACCATCATCATTGTCATCACTATCAGCATCATCCCTGTCATCACCATCACCACCATCATCATTGTCATTACCATCACCACCATCATCATCACCATCATCATCATCATCACCATCATCACCATCATCATCATCATCACCATCATCATAATCATCATCACCACCACCACCACCTCAGGATGCTAAGGATCAATTCAGGGACTTATTCACACTAGGCAAGTACTCTATTGCTGTGTTATAGCTACAGGTTTACGATAAAGATATTTATTTAATTGTTTTTATGTGTATGGATTATTTGCCTGCATCTCTGTGCATTGTGTCTTGTGCCTGAGGAGATCAGAAGAGAGAATCAGATTCCTCGAGACTGGAGTTATATGTGGTCGGGAGTTGCCATGCAGGTTCTGAGAACTGAACCTGGGTCCTTTGGAAGATCAGCCAGTGCTCTTAACTGCAGAGCCATCTCTCCAGCTCCCTCAGGAATTACTTTTGAACTTTTTCCTAAAATGCTTTTTGTATACTCTTATATTGTCTTGTTGGCATACATTTAATATAAATTTAGTATTTAATTAAATTTTCACCAGATGATCCAAAGTGCTTTTTTATTTGAGTTTAACTTCTGGTAGGAATCTTTTAACCATGGAGCCTGTTTTGAGAAAACTCCTCTTTAATAATAAACACAGTGCAGCACTTTGAGGCTTAGAGCTCCCATGATAACTGAATTGGGTCACAAGACTGAACAATGTTGCTGTTTGAGACAGCCTCAAACACCCATCCATCAAAAAGTTCAGTTGGATATTATAGAATCCAGTGAAAGGGTTTTCACTGTCACTGAAAGGAAGGCTGAGGAAGTGTGCACGTTGCATTTCAGATACACAGCCTTCATGATTCAGAGACGTAGTCAATGCAAACTCACTGCTTCTCACATCAGACCGGGGCACATCTAGGCAGCTCCTCTTCCACGGGTCCATTCTCGCCAAAGAAAACAGACATAGATACTTGCCTTTTCATCGATGATCGGGGTAGGAGTGTCAGCAGCTTGCAGACAGGAGAGACTTTGGCCACTTTCCCAGTATCTCAAGTTACCTCTTGATACCAATTCTCCAAACAATACTTTTGAATGACCTCCAGCTGCTCAGTGGTTTACTTCATGGACTATTGTGACTCAGCCCATTCTGAAATTCCATTTCTGGGGTGCATATCTATTTATCGAAGGAGAAGATATGTACATGACTACCGAGGTCTCTAATATACCCCAGAAACATACTATGACTAGAAGTAAAAGGCAGGGTTTTCCTTAGTCATCTGTTCTGAAAGAATGCCAAAAAATGCCCCGAATATTTATTGTAGCTTCATTCCAGAACCCTGCCTGCTATCCTCCGGGTGTGACCCTTATTGACCCTGTAGGGCGGACATGGATCTCCTGGAAAGAGGAGGCTGGAGGACATGCTTTTGTCCCTCAAGATCTACTGTCTGGGTTGCCAGTGTCCTCGGACAGTAAGGCAGCCCATGCAGAGGGAGTGAACCAACCCTCGGCATATCATATTTTACATTTTATTATGACTTTTGATCTGTAAGTAATTTCAGGAAGAATTTATAGAGAACTAGTGATCTGAGTGTCCAATGGCTTGTGAGCTTAAATTCTCTCTTTATTGTAGATCCCATTAATTTCTTTTTAAAAGTTAGTTAATTAATACCCACGTGTATGTGTGCACATTTGTGCATGTGCTTTCCTTCCACCACGCAGATCCTGGGGATCAAACTCAGGTCATCAGGATTGGCGGCAAGTGCCTTTATGTAGCAGTACGTTACTCTCTGACATACACAAGTCAGGGAAAGAGAAAGGAAGGCTAGAAAGAAATCTTCACGCTTTTGCAAGCGGACTTGATATTGAAAGAGAGAAAGGTAGAAATCTTCACAGCCTCTTTTAGGCTGTCCTAAGCTTGAAGAGGACTAGCTGACAGTGAGTCAGACTAGCATTTCAGCTCATGGTCGGCAAACTCAATCCCTCCAACCTTTGTTCTTTTGAGAATTAACACATTAACTATGACAACCCACCCAACAAACCACCAACCAACACCCATACTGACTCTCAGGGCTCCAGATGTTTTATACCCTAAGCCAAAAGTTTCCATAAACCATGTGGCACAAAATCCCCAAAACAAGCTACAGGTGCCAGAACGACTGCATCTAACCAAACTATAGTCACCTGCGTCAAGCATTCCAAATCCAACTCATAAACAACCGCCACAGCTAGGGTTGGAACACAAACTTAATCCAAACGCCATTTTGCATTTTTAAAGAAGTCAAAATAACAAGAACTTCCTCCAAGTGTTCCTCTGCAACTTTCCCTGCTGAGTCACCTCGCTGTTCTGACCTTACTTTTAAATATTACTGAGTTTCCCCAGATACTTTTCATGTGAATGAATTTATGTTTTCATATTTACTATTTTAATTTTTTTATGTTTTAATATTTATCTCAGAATAGAGAGGGAGAAGGAGAGGAGGGTGTGGCTTAACCAAAACTAAGGATGTATGAACTAGTAGCCATTATAGGAACCCAGTACTTCATAAGCTAATTAAAATATATAATAAAAAGGGGAGTTTGAACATACATGTACTCTATAGTGGGCAATGCTTCATCCAAAAGACATGGGTTTTTAAATGAAAATTTTGGTGTCAGGTATGGGATACTTCCCTATGAGGTATTGGCCAGGGAGGCCCCAGAGGTCTCCAGGCACAGAACATTGTTACTCCTCTTAGTTGCACATCAAAACTAGATAGCAAGACTCTACTGCTGAAGACAAAACACATTTTGCTCCAAGACATAGAAAAACCAACCTGAAAATGACCTGAAAACTTCCTCTTTGATGGTTAGCTTTTGTAGTTCCAGAAGGTTCTATTCAGGCCTCGGGAGAGAAAAGTTATTATTGATATAGTACCATGTACCCACTGGTGTAATTGTGTCATGGAGCTTATGGAGATAACTAATTGCTCTTTGTATTTAAGGCCTACTCCACAGGAAGTAATTCACGCCTAGTACTATAAACCCTGAGGAGAGCCCACGGTTGGGGAAGTCAGAGGCCCTTGGAGGAAACTGACTGAGGTTGTTTTGCTAAATGCACATGTTGTCCAGCTGCCTTCTAAGTACTTCTGCTCATTCTTAAAGGTTTGTGCTGCTCGTCAACCGTGGCCAGAGAGACTTCCATCCTCTGTTAATGCGGAGACTCACAACTGACCAAAATACCGGGAACAAGACACTGTTTGTCACCAGCCTTTAATGGGACATTTACATCAATCTCCAGTCCCGAGGCTCAGGGGAAATTAAGGAAGAAGGGGTACAAATGGTAGATCCAGAGGATTGGGAGGACTGCTGTGGAATGCTGCCTCCCAGACACCCCATTAGTACCCATGGTACCCGTGAACTCACCGCAGCTACGGTTAACGCGCACAAGATCAAGCCAACAAGACTGGTTAACGTTCCTGCGGAAAGACTATTTGGACTCAGTGGGTTACAACAAAAACAAAACTCCAGAATGGCTAGGCTGTGAAGGTGGGAAGGAGATGTGCTGGGAAGTGTCCAGGTAGAGGGGGAGGGGGGACGTGGGGGTGAATATGATCAAGATACATTGTAAACATGTATGAGGTTGTCAAAGAATAAATGAAAGATGCTCTGAAAACTTACCATGTCGGAAATTAAAACGGAGAAATGGTAAAAAGTATGATTCATGTTAAATCATAAATTAATAAATCAGTTGCATGTTAGATGATACTTTTACTGAAAGACTCATCTATGATTTAGTGAGACAAGTTAATGGTTTCGTACTTTAAAATCATCTTAATATCTAACTTAGTTCATGGTAAGCTGGCATGCTTACTCTAAATTACTCCTGGATGTGGTATGCTGTGACATGTTGTTCTGGCAAATGTTTGAACAGATATGTAGTTTTAGAGGCTATTTTAGTAGCCTTAAAGATAACTACGGGTAATATTTCAAGATGTTATACTATAGCTACGATTTTGTAAAGGTTGGTTGTAATCTGGGATCTGAAGCTGTCAGGATTTTGTACACCATGGCATTGGTGTTGCACTGCCCCATCCTCGCCTGCCTTCCATACCACTGGATGTGCCACAGGCCTCTGTGATAACACCATATAGCTACTTGAGAACGCTTGGTTCACTGAGTCACCTACACTCCCCGAAGGTCGGCATGTTTCGTCATATGAAATCAAGACATCATCTTCCTGAGTAACACCGCAGCTTCCATCAGAAACGCCTTTCAGTGCGGGAAGCTGTCAACACTGGCGCCAGGTGGGTGTTTTCAAAACCCCACTTTTCTGCTGAGTGCCCAAACTCGATCATTAGCAATGGATCTGCTCTGTTGTCTCAAAGAGATGCTCAGGTCTGAGGGGCCACACTTGGAGGTGCTCGGCTTTTCCAAGGCACAGGTGAAGCTTCACGAGGAGAGCAGCTTTCCTAGACCAGGGAAGGCTCAGGCCTCATGGTTAGACCTGCACCATGCAAAGCAGAAGCGCTTCAGATGCACTTCCTGCTTCTTTACTTACAATGTCAAATCATATGTGTAAAGTTTGAAACTTAATAAAGTTAATATTTTACCCCTCTGGAGCTCCGTTGATACCTGGCCTCATTTTCACCTGTATAGCTACTTTCGTTGCACATGCCAGTCAAGTACATTGAATGCTGCTGCCTTGATTTGGGCGCCAGCACCTGTACCCCCACTGCCCCCGCCTTTGACTTGGCAGTGCAAATATCAAAACTGCAGAAAATCCACTAACATTTTAGTATCATTATGATAATAGATCTGGTCTCATAACCAACTGTAACAGTCTTAGAGATTCTCAAGCCTAATCACTGACTTATTAAGAATACTGATCAAGCTGGGTGGTGGTAGCACATGCCTTTAATCCCAGCACTTGGGAGGCAGGTGGATCTCTGTGAGCTCGAGTCCAGCCTGGTCTACAGAGTGAGTTCCAGGACAGCTAGAGTTACAGCAGAGAAACCCTGTCTCGAAAACAAACAAATAAAACTGATCAAAATCCCCTTTTGTCTACAATCTTTTGCATATGACTGGGGTAACTAAGTGAAACAAATTTTGGGATATGAAATTTTAATGGTTTGACAGATTATAAGTCCTATATAAAGGAAAACAGTGATTTATTTCCCAGTGTACAAAAAGATCTCCCAGAGGCGAAAAATATACCATTCTCAAGCTTATATAAGAAAATCATAATAAAAAATTAAACTCAAACTTTCCACTACTTATTGCATTCGGCCAATATTTTAAATTGCATATTATTTGCCAGACACGTAAAATGAGAACAAGGATAACATTTAGAAATGATAAATATATAGTTATACATTTCCCCCAAAAATGGATTTCATAAACTGATTTAAAAATTTAAAGTATTCTCAGCGTATGTTCCACAGAGCTGATTTAATTTGTCTGTTTCAGGGAATATATTTTACTTTTCAGGTAGAATTTTCTTGTATCAAATCAGCTCTGTCAGAATGACCAATGTTGCTATGAGCGTAAATTTAAATGTGTTTATATATGTCACGCTCTAGTCTGAACACTTTTATATTAATGTACTTAATTCGTAAATAGCACCAGAGTAGAGTATTATTGTTTGTATTTGCTGGTGACAGGCTGTGTATCTGAGAGACCAAGTTACTTGCTCACAATGGCATAGAGGTGGGCTTGGGAGCTAGGCAGCCTGGGTCCAGCTCTCAGCGGTAAGAGTGAATTCTGTGTATCTGTGCCATGTACTCATCTCAATGCCCTTCCAAGACAGGGGCTAGATTTCCCGGATTTGGAAACTGACCACAAAGGGGTTAAATACTGGGCTCTAAATAGAATGCTTGGTAATTGCTGAGGCAGGGCCATGAATTCTAGCTCAAAATTTTGTTGTACACTACCCTCCTGAACACTGTCCTCATACTTTTTGTGAGCAATAACAGGGTAACTATGTGAAACACCATGTACAGCGGTTGGCACTAAGGAAATGCTAAAGACCAGAATGCATGCACGTGTCAGCTGCAAAGTCCTGCTCTCTGAGAGCCGCTCTCAGAATGGAAAGTCTTCACAGGCAAAGACTGCGCCATAAGTGGCGTTCTGACCCCATCAATCAGTTTTATGCAATTTTACTCACAGGCTTGCTGATTCACTGCACACGCAGCCTTTCCCAACTGTGTGTATTTTTAATGTGTGAACACGATGTTCGGTGTTCCGGCACGTGATGTGTGACGGGAGCCTCTCAATAGATGTGTTGAGGTGGAGATAAAGAAACACCAAACAACTAAAAAAAAAAAAAATCCTATTTTAGCAATTCAGTTTTTCCTAGGGATTTTTAATGATGCCAGGAAATACTGTACCGTTCGGATCTTTGGGGCCACGCTTCTGTGTCTACCTCGGAAACATTCTCACACGTATAGCATTTAGATGCCGTATCTCTCAATCCGGAAACAGCACTTTCATCTCTAGCTTTTCACATAAAATCCCACTCACTATAATCTTTTATATGTTTAAAATATAGTTTCCATTTGAAATACCATTTTTGTTTATAATCCCAAACCACAGGCTCAAAATGAGGGTGCAGCTGGGCGTGGTAACACCCTCCTGTATGCCAGTGCTGAGGAGTTCCAGGCAAGCTTGATCACCATAGTCTCTCCTTTACCTTTCTCTGTAATATGCAAGTTCAAAGCTGACTCTTAGAGCCTTTGGACCCGTGGCAATTTGCTTAACTAAGCCGTACCTCAGTTTCCCTGTTTATAGAACGGTGGTAGAGAGTAATTTCTGTGCAATTCGATTAAGCAGTGACGGTGATGGCCCCGGCACGGTACTGTGTATCCCTAAGGACTCCATGCCAGCTGTGCACCGAGGTCATAAACTGATCATTATTTGTCAACAGTTCACTTGCCTTCCTATTACTGAGTCCGACTGTGATTTTCTTTCCAGTTTTTCAGGTGGGGATGGGGGTGTGGTGATGAAATGCAGTTTTAGGCTGGCATGGACACGCGTTTTAGGGAGAACATGTTCTTATTGCAGTGAGTGGGGGAAAAATAACACTGGCAATGGAGAAGGGACCTACGTGGAGTTTTAACGCGGTAAAAGGGAGAAGGTGGGAGTAAAAGGAGCAGACTTCAAAGCAAGAGAACAGCTGAAACAACGCAAACCGCCTTGGCTTTTGAAATTATAAAATCATATTCAACCTTGGATAGAGGGGTCCTTAGAAGTCAGGTGTTCGATGCTCACCTGAGAGGTTCTTCCTCTGCAGAAGAGGAACCTCCTGGTGAAGCACTGCAGACACATCTGATCTCTGCCAGGAGCTGGTGCTTCGGATCCAGGTGCATGTCTAACAAATCTACTCTTTCAGAAAGAGTGTGTGACTGATCTTATCTTTTATATGGCCATCCTTCAAGTAATCAAGGGTCTTTTCTTCAAACCGAACAGCCTTTCTCTCTCGCCTGATCTTGGTTGGAGTTGCAGGCGCTTCCTTGACAAAGGGCAAAGTAGATGCAGGTCACAGGTGGCGTTTCCATGCAAACTTCTCAAGCCCTGATCTCCCTTCCCCTTCTGCCAAATGGATCTTTTCTCCACTCACTGATGTTGTTAATTCCAGAATTAGGATTTAAATGGAGGTCCTTATCACTTGGAAGATGTTTTCTCTGACACCATACTATCATGGAGGCTTTTGTCTGTCATGTTTTTACTCCTTTCTGAGCTCGCACGTTTTAACCTAATTATCCAAAGCCAAGCCTCTACCTTTGATCCAACCCCCACTCCTTCAGCTGAGCACACAAGACAGGTAGTGATTTATGGCCTCTCATGACAACTCTGAGAGACACTGGGAAGAAAGTAAGATTGAGGGTTTGGACTTTCTTTTCTTCTTTCATTTTACTTAGAAAAAATTAAACTCACTAAGCACAGAGACCAGTAGTCCCTTTGAACCCAAGCTATTTAAGTCAAATATTTTTTGCAGAATTTAACCATTTATCTACTTATTAATGTGTTTGTTAGCATGTATTAGTTATATGTAATGAGTTTTGTCATGATATTTTTTGGCCCCCTTACCTTCTCTTTATAAAATTAATTTTTTTTTGAGAATTTCACGCATGAGTACTTTATTTACATAATTTCCACCACGTCTTTCCGTTCCAATGTTTTCTGAGTCTTCTCCATCTGGAATTCACGATCTCTTCTTTAATTACCGTTGTTATAATATAACATATAAATATATGTACACACATATACAGACATGTAAAATGTTCCTATAAATTAAACTCGCTCAGTCCATTTGGTGTTTCCTGTGAGTGTATATTTTTAGGGCTAGCTGCCTGGGGTTGGATGACTTAGGTCGCAGGTCCCCGGAGAACGCTAAGCCTCCCTTTATAAGCAGTCATTATGCCTGTAGCTCTTCATGTAGCCGGAGAGACTCTGTGAGATTCCATCATCAGTGTCGGACGGTGTCCCTGGGCAAGCCGTGTCTGGGGATGTTCCTGAGGCTTCCGTCTTCCTGCCCCCCTTTATTAACTATGTTCCCTGAGCGTTAGGGGTAGGGGTTGTGTTGTAGATGTATCAATCGGCACTGGGAAAACCATGGTCAGTTTCGGGAAAAGAGGTTTCAAGGTCTTTAAATACTGGTTTGTTTTTTTTTTTAAATCTGGAAATACTATAAACGTCCCAAAACCTAATTATTTCTCTAAAAAAATTTCAGTGAAATGAAAATTTGGAATGATTTAAACTGAAATTAGACATTCATAATAGAAATTTCAAAAATAATGTCAATAAGAGAACCGGTTCTCTTGCAAATGTTAAGTGTTTCTGGATGTAAAAATACATTAAAATTGTGGTTTTTGTTTTTAAAACACCAGCTCTCTTGCTTTACACGGAGTTACGTTTTATTGTATGTTATTTGGGCTGATGACAGAAATGAATGTTTCTATTTAGCTGACCTAGGTACAAACACTGCCCTTACGTTTCCACTGAGCCTGTCCCTAAGGGTTTTCCTGTGTCTTGAGTTGTGAGGACAGGGGGACATCATGACATCTGATGACCAGGGGATTCATTTACACTATATTTAGAAACATAACCTCCCACAGGCTGCATCCAGCTTCTTGTCAACAGTGTTAGCACTTGAAAACTAGCCTTTTTTAAAAACCTAAACCAAACTTTGTCTAGGACATGTTTGGATGTCTTGTCTCCATTAATGACACTGCCAAGATGGTCTTTCCCCCTCATTTGTGATGGTAACAACTTGCTTTAACACATGAATACAACTGTCACTTTCATGGTTTTTATAACCCCAAGAGTATAAATCAGTAAGGTCTTCAAAAGATGAGGAAGAATATCACAAAGTTAGAAATATTTAATTGGAGCATGCACCAAAATAATGAGACAGAAGTTGCTTTAAAATAGAGGTTGTCATAATTTACTCTTTAGCCCATATTCAACAGTCGCAGGAGTGCATCAGGACGTTTTGAAGCTCTTGCATTTCCGGTTCTTACCCTTAAATTTCCTTTGAAATTCGAGAGAGATAATTATTACAGCTGCTGGCCAGAGCTGCCAAATAGGACGTATGTCTAAAGCAGGGAATGGTGACAGATTCTTATTGAAAAGAACACACAAGGTCTCACAGCCTCAGAAACAGTCAGAGCAAAGAGAATGGGAGATTGTTGAATGACGTGGAGAAGCAGGGATGATGGAGACAGTCTTCTCTTTGTATGCATTAAGAAAATCATCTGAGAAACTCAGTGCCTCCTAGGTAGGGGACATAGGGCAGTGAGATCCAAATGGCTGGAATGCATCCCTCTCCCTATCCACAGGAGGGGGCTTGCATTTGGCCTGGGCATGGGCATGCAGTTGCTGCAAGGGAATGCAGGCTTTGTTTTACGCCATCAGGACTCTCAAGAAAAGATAGGTATTTGGATTTGGTTGTGCGAGTTACTGGGCCACTGTGTACAGCTGCACAGATTGGAAAGGTATGATCTTTCCACTTGACTATTAGTTGATTCATACACAAAAAAATTGCCCAAATATGAAATGTGGCTCATGGGTAGCAGTCTTTAACCCCTTGGGATAGACTCTTTCAAAACTTTCATTATTATTATCGAATACTGCATTTACACATGGGTTTCAGCAGCTCTGATTCTTTGGACCTTTAGGGTCAGATTAAATGAATATAATCTTTGCAACATGTGTGCACATTTCAAACATCTGAGGCCAGTTATCATAGTTCTTTTCATCTAGATTTGGAGTCTATGAATTCTCCCCCAAACTAAAAAATGAATGGCTGGCTGCTATGAAAGAAGGGTACTGGATGAACAGTACCCCCTTGACCTGACAATTGCTTTAGTCATGGTTTCTAGAATCTGGCCTTAAACCAATATGACTAGTCTGTCCTGGGAGAACCTGTCACTCTCTGGCCTGCCTTTTGGAGAGTTTTAAAGATTTGCCACCTGTGGGCTCCTTCCTGCCAAGCCCTTGAACCTGGGAGAGCAAGGCTGCCAGGGTATTTGGTGAGTGGGATCCGAAAATAGTCTGTTGTATCCACACCTGGCATTCAGGACACTTGAGAGGATTTAGCCCCCTGGTGACCTTCTGAGCATTAAAGCATATCCTCTTTGGCTAATTTCCTTTCAGGGTGTGACCTGTGTCTACCAGAAAGGAAAGGCTATGCTTAAGAATGAAGAGCAGACTACTAAATTTGTCCAGGGCACACTCACAGAAACTTTGTCTCTATAGGTCATTCAGCGATCATATAACACTATGGCCTTGATGCTAGCCTAAATTTTTAAAAAACTGAATTTCATTTTTATTCGTGTGTGTGTGTGTGTGTGTGTGTGTGTGTGTGTTTGTGTGAGTATCTTCCATGTGTATCTGGGTGCCCATAGGGGAAGAAGGTCCCCTGGAACTGGAACTGGAGTGACAAGTGGTTGTGAGCTACCCAATATAGGTATTGGGAATCAAACTTGCAGTTTTCCCTCTGTGAGAGTAGTATGCTCTTAACCACTGAGCCATCTCCCCAGACCACCACCTCTCCCACCCCACCAGCCTTGTTGTTTGCAATAATGAGACTGACAGTTATTTACTGATAAACCAGGCTAGGAACCAAGGCTCTGGCTCCAGGTGTGTGTACATTAATTGCTTGGCCGACACCCAGTTTAGAGCTCTTTACTGGGTGAGACTGACCGTGGAAAGCACCCAGTTTGGTTGGGACCCTGAACCACTCTCTGCCATGTGCCCGACTCTGTGTTAGTTAGCTTTCTGTGACTGTAACAAATAGCTGAGATTGTCAGAAAATTTGCTTAATTTTGGCTCACAGTTTCAGAGGATACAACCAGGGGCAACTGGCCCCGTGGCTTTTGGTTTTTGGGCAGAGCAGCATCTCATTTCAGGAGTCAAAGGTAGAAAAAGCTGATTATCTCAAAGCTGTGAGTTCAAAAGAAGGAGTGAGGAAGGATTTGGGATCCACAATCTTCTTGGGGACATCTTCCAGTGACCTAAAACCTCCCACTCTGCTCCACGTGTTCATAGGTTTCAGTACCTTCTGATTGCATCAGTCTGGGGACCAAGTGTTTCTCACACTGACCTTTGCAGTACTCTTGGGATTCTAACTATAGCAGGCTTTCAATCTGTTGGACTCACCCTGTGTGCATCAATGCCGGCTCCACACCAGTCTACAAAGATGCAGGCAAAGCATGGATCTGTTTAAGCCACGGCTGGGGACATGTTGCTCCTTCCATCACTCACTTTCCTCCTGCGTTCCTCCACACTGGACTCCAGATGCAGGCCCAGTCCGTCTTGACTTTAGAACGTGGTATTTGTATGTGGTCCTCTCTGTATTTTATTTAAGCCTTGGCTTGAGCTGACAAGATTTATCTTCGGGCGTATAATGGCTTATGTTGCCATGGCCCTGCTGAACTCACAAACAGATGTGGTTTCATTTGGATTCACATCTTAATGGAAGTGAGACTTTGTGTATACTATCTCCGAGTTTGCTCCTTAGAGAAATTACGTCTTGCTTATCAGGTCACGAGGATTGCTGTACTGTGTACCCAAGCTGTTGAGTATAGAGACTCGTATAAATCAGTGTTCAAATAGTGCTTCTTACAGTGAAGTGGGTTTCTTACATCAAAAGACAGAGTCTTAGAGAGCAGGGCTGTAGGGAGTTTTTGTCCCAGAAGGACGCAAACAATTTCTCGTGGGGCAGTGGCAACAGGGATAGAGAGCTGTTGTGACACTTACAAGAAAGACACTGGGTTGGGATGCATGGCTGTTCCTGTCTGTTTACTCTTATTCAAGCACCTCCTTAAAAGTTCTCGTTAGCTCATATTCCCTTGGTCTGGAGGCATCTACTCAGCATCTGTTATTTCCAAAATCCGTGTTTTTATGACACAAGCAGTTGCTAAACAAGAGGAACATCTCAGTGCAGATGGGGCATCCCAAATCGAAGAATTCAAAATCCGAATTGCCCTAACATCTGACGCGTTTTGAGCATTGATATTATTCCATAAGTAACACGATGTCACATAAAAGTTCGTTTCGCATACAAAATTAATGGACATATTGTATAAAACTAGCCTTAGGCTCTCTGTAGAAGGCTTACACGATACAAATGATTTTTGAGTTTAGACTTAGATCTTTACCCAAGACATCCCATGTGAAAACATCACAGAACAAAACAGAGCTGAAATCTGAAACACGTCTGGTTCCAAGCATTTTGGCCGAGGGAGACTCAAGCTGAATACTGTAGAATTTGCTTTGGTTCTGAGCGGTGACGACAGCTAACAAAAGGTAAATCCACCTTCCGTGAACTCAGGGAGGGCAGCGGGGCGTCGGATGCTGCGGGCACTGCGGTCTGCTTCTCAGGGTCCTCCACCATCCGTCTCCCAACACCCTGTGTCCTCAGTGCAGCTTGCTCCATTCCCCGTCTTGGTTCCTAAGTTTTGTTTTATTTTTGTCCTCCTCTCCTCTCTGCAAACGTGTGCTACCACGAACTCTTTCTTCCGTGACTTGCTTTGGTCATGATGCTTTATGGCTCTACCGAAAAATAACTAATGTGACGCTCTTTCAAAAGTTAGCTATCACCTCTTTGCTGTTGATTTATTATTATTAGTGTGTGTCTGTGTATTCATTATTATTATTGGTATTATTAGTGTGTCTGAATTAATAATGATGATGATGATGATGGTAATAATAATAATAATAATAATAATAATAATAATAATAATTGTGTGTGTGCACATATGCTATGACACGCCCATGGAGGACAGAGGACAACTCTGTGGGGTCAGTTCTCTCCTCTCAACTTTATATGGTTTCCAGGGACAGAACTCACGCACTCAGCTTTGTTTGATAAGCATCTTTAGCCAGTGAGCCCTCTTCCTTGTGGGGTTTTCATTTCTATCCAAATGGTAAAATTCTACGCGTACCATTCATTTATTGTTTTACCTTTTTGTTTGTTTCTTTAATCAGTTTTTAATGTTCTGGTTACAAGTTACATGGTTGTAAGTATCTGATTTGAATCTCATTTTCTAGGAGCTCTTACTATTACTTGTGTTCTACTAGGCTTTACTTTTTTTAAATGAGGGTTTGCTGGGGATCAAATCCAGGGTGTTGAGCATGCTGACAACACTGAACTCCATCTTGAGCCCTTGTCTTATGTATTTTAAAAGACGAGATGCCATACTATGTTTCTAGCTCACGGAACAGACGACCCTGATGTCTTTGAATTTGATAATGGTTGAGAAGCATGAAGCCCATGTTCTGGAGACCCACAAATTCAGGAGGGTTTGGTTCAGATTGTTGGTTGGGAAACAACCATAGTTCAGCATCTTTAGCCTCCGGTAACTGACAGGCACAGCACTCGTTTTCTATGTCAGTTATAAGGCTTGGTCCTGTCTCTGTTTAATCCCCCTTCTCTGGCTTTCTGACTTCACATTTCTCCTTTAATCAAGGTCATGACGATGCTATATTTCTTCCGGAGCTCTGTTGTAACACTGTCCTCTTTTCAGAGTGCCCCTTGGCTTAGGGAGATTTCTCAGCTAAGCTCACTAAGCAGAGATAAGCAGAAGCCCAGGTGATTCCTATTTGCCTACTCCCATCAAGTCCGGGTTCTTTTATAAGACATTGGTTGCTCCTACATTATGCAGAGTACGAAAATTCTGCCTTCTTGTGACTGAGAACCATCAGTTTTGTTTTTACATTCGCTTGACATTCATTTTTATATCAGTGCAGTCTTGCCTTCGATTACAGGCTCTCTTTTGATCATCAGTCGCTTGCAACCATGCTGCTTTCAGGATTTGAACTGCCTTGCTCTGTTGAAGGGTGTGCCACTGTCTTTGGTTTCAGCTGTCATGGTTCTTTCCAAGGCAGGTCTCCTCCAACTTCATTTCTTTCATTCACAGTGATGCCCCGCCCAGCTGTGGACGGACCTGCTTTGATTGTCCACAGTATAATCCATTTTAAAGTACACTATGGGGACAAGGCTTTCTGTTTAACTGATATGGGCAGTACATGTAAGTTCCTAACCTGCTCTGTAGCTTTGAAGGACTGATCTTAGAGAAAGCTGGGATCAAGAGGAAGGGCGGTGCGATGGGGATTCTTGGTTCACAACTTGATTACATCTGTAATCAACTAAAACTCGGAAATGGAGAGCACACCTGTGAGGGATTTTTGCCTAATTTGAAGTAGGAAGATTAATTGGAATACAGATCTACGAGGTAGGAAGATACACCTCTAATCCAGATTTTTTGAGCTGAGAAAAACCCACCTCTAATCTGGGCCACACCTTCCGCTGGAAGCCCACATAAGGACATGGAAGAAGGAAGCTTTTACCCTTTGCCTGCTTGTTCTCACTTTGCTACAGAGTCCATTCTTCACTTAAGCTTTTCTTGAGAATGGCCCCCATAGGCTCCCACCAGGGAGCGGCACTATTTGAAGAGATTGGTAGACCTGGCCAGTAGGTCAGGGGTAGGCTTTGAGGTTTAAAAAAGCCCATTCCAAGAGCCCAGAGACTCTTCTTGCTGCCTGCAGATCCAGATGTTGACCGCTCAGCTACTTCTCCAGCACCATGTCTGCCTATGTACGGCCATGCTCCCCGCCATGATAATGGACTAAACCTCTAATCCTGTAAGCAAGTCCTCCGTCCTTTATAAGAGTCATGGTGTCAAGGTGTCTCTTCACAGCAATAGAACAGTGACTCAGACAGATGTGGACAAGGGCATTTGTCCATACAATCTTTGAATTAAGTTCAGTGGAAAGTAGCCTTACTTTTAAAGTTCATTTGTCTCTAATGATTTTTGTTTACTTCCTTGGTTTGGTTCTGATTTTTTTTTTTTTAAGAGAGAAGTGAAGTACCAGAAAGATGTTCCATAAGACCGTCATGAAAGATTTGTTATACATGTTAATTACAAGACTGTAAACTCAGAGTGATGAGGATGAGCCAATTCATCATGGTTCTAGATTTTCAGAAATGCTTTTCTCTCACAACAGCTTGTTCATTGCTCTCCTAGTCATACCACTGAGGCCAAAAAAAACCTTGGTTCGTATTGACATTAGGCTGGAATTGCCATTACTTTCTCTGCTTGCTAAAAAGAAATACAATATTCGTGAACAGTAAGACACACATGCACAAGAGCGGTTGAATACAGAATTATCCTCGAGTAACAAGAAATCGTTGTTAATGAAGAGCATTCCACTCTTGCAATGGTCTCCGTACTAAGAGGTGGGAGGGTGTGAAGGCATCGAAATTTGCGTTGATCATCATGAGCATCTGCCGCCAAGTTTTTCAGGGTTTGAAATGATATCGGTCTTGACCTTTGGCTATCCTGGTGCATACTGGCTGTTCTGTGACTCAGTGGTAAAGTACTCCGTGTCCCTGCAGGATCTGGGAAAAGCCCTCTGGCATGGTAAGATGCTCAGTGATATGCTATTCTGGAGCTTTCACTTTAACTAGGACTCTTCTTATTTGGAGAACTGATTATAAAAAATGTCTTTCTCATGGTCTGGTTGTTTTCCAGCATGCCTGAGATCCTCAGTGGAGGAGCCTACGTCATGAAAAAGTCTGGATGGCTCTATCTGCCATACAGGGACTCTTTCTTTGTGCCCTTTCAGTGAGTCAGGTCAGAATTTTGCAACAGTTCTCTCCACTCACTACAAGTACGGAGACCCCAGTAAAGAACTTTTGCCAGCAAGCACTTTATTTGGAAGGTTTAGTTTTTACGATAGCATGCAACGTTGGATATTTGATCATAGCACTGCCTCTTACCTTTCCTCCCTTCTCTTTCCTCTCCTTTCCCCTCCCTTGCCTCTTCCTTCTTTCTCAGCTGTCCTGGTGCTCACTGGGTAACCCAGCCTGGTTTAGAACTCGAGGCAATGCTCCTGACTCTAGCCCCCATGGGCTGGGAGTACAGACTTGAGATAGCACTACTGGTGCATTGTGGGATGCACGGCTAGTTACAGTTCTAATCCATTCTCCTCCGCATTTCTCTCACGTACGCACCGCTTCCTCTGGCTGATTTCGTTCTGTTCCCCCAGGCAGTCGTGTCACGTGGCTTCCATCCTACCCCTTCTCGGAGAGCTCGTCCCATCCTCTTACGATTCTTTTTCTAGTTTCATGACATCACCTCCAACAGTTCACGTAATTTCAAATCTGTGTTCTGCGTCTGAGATAGAATTTGTCCAAGTTGTTTTTTTAAGAGTTTCATTTAATTTTTTAATTTAAAAACCATGTATTTATACATTTATTGTGAGTGTACCGCCACTGTAACTGTGTGGAGGAAAGATGACAACTGAAGGAAGTCAGTTCTCTCTTACCATGTGGCTTCTGAGGCTTGAACTTGATGGAGCTCAGGTTGCTGGGCTTGGCAGCCAGGGCCTCTACCCATGGGCCTGGTTCACTGGCTCCAACCTAACCTGTCTTACTTTGTTTAACATGACTTCCATTTGCATCTGTTTTCCTACAAGTGTCATGATTTCGCTTTTTCTTTTTCAATGATTTCAGGAAATTCCATTGCACGTTTGTCTGTTGATAGATGTCTAGGCTGGTTCTGTTTCCAGGATGTGGTGTATGGTGCAGCCCTGAACATGGAAGGTCAAGTGTCTCTATGGTTACATTCTCACCAGGGTTAATAAAGATGAATAAAGTTAATAAAGGAGATAATAAAGATTCCTTTCTCCCTAGACCAGCAGTTCTCAAGCAGTGGGTTGTAACCCCTTTGCAGAGGTCACCTAAGGCTATCTGCATATCAGATGTTTACGTCATAATTCATAACGGTAGCAAAATGACAGTTAAAGTAGCAACAAGAATAACTTTATGGTTGGGGGTCACCGCGACATGAGGAACTGTATTAAAGAGTCGCAGTGTTAGGGAGGTTGAGAGTCACTGCTCCAGTCCTTCACTGGCATGTACTGTAATTTGTTTTCTTGGTGATAGGCAATCTGATTGGAAGCCTAACAGGAATCACAAGAAGTTGTGAAGTGTCTTGTGGGTGCTGGAATTCGAACCCAGATCCTCTTCAACAACAACCAGTACTCTTAATTACATTTTTAAATGATTTCATTTTGTTTGTAGTGTTTTTAGTGGATCTCTTTGAAGAAATACTTATTTTTTTAGTGGCTGGGGTAGGCATTGTATTATATACACACAGTTCCAATGGTCTGGTGTCCACTGGTGTCGCAACAGACAATGATTTGGCAGACAATGAATTTTCTCCCTTTGGAAGAGAATGGGAAGAATAGTTTATTGTATGTGCTGCAAGAGGGCATTTGGTCTGGGTAGTAACTAGAGGATCGTCTGCAGCCTGGAGATGGAGCTTCTAAAGAGATGAGTACATAAAATAATGCCCCTGGTATTTTCAGATGAAAGAGAGATTAGAGCATAGATACATAAGTAGAGGAAGACAGTGGGAAGACATAGATGCATAGTATCTACACACAAAGGAAGGAGCTCTGGGAAGATACCACCTTGCCGGCTCCTTGGTCTTGTATTTGTAGCCTTCCGCTCTTTGAGGAAACAAGCTTTTGCACCCTATTATTGATATGTTGCTATGGCAACTCTTGCAAATCCATAGATTTGTGTGAGCAGAGGTGGTTCTGTCCTTTGCTTTAAGCAGCACTGAAATTTCCTGAATCATGTGCATGCTGATCAATGAAGTGCCAGCCTTCTGAGTCTCTCCCATGGTGTCTTGTTGATAGGAATAGCTTTCCTCAAAGCTCTAAGCTAGAGTGAAGCGTAGTCTTGAATCTATAGCAGAAACCAGGATTCGTTTTCAACTAATGAATGAGTTATCTCAACAAAGGGTAACGCAGCACTTCAGAGTGAATAATCTCTATAAAGTTGCGAATCTCATTCAATGTCTTCAGTAGCTGTGTACTACTTCCCATTTGTAAGTGAACTCAACCAGAACTTGACCTCTTAAATGCTACTCAACATATCTTAATTGCAAACGATAATCCTTATTTTTTTCAGAGAAAAACACCAAGAAAAAAATGATTATCTTAAAGTAAAATTCAGTATTAAAAAGCAAATTGGGAAGACACAGCAACATGGAAAAGTAATATGGGGAAAAAAATGTCCTCCTGTGGAAGAGCCTGTTTTAGTGTTTTCTAAATAGAGTCTGGTGTCACATTATATGCCATGGCATCCTGTTGAAAACACTTAACAGAATGATGTAATGGCTTCCTTTTTAATGCCAGTATTTCCAGTGAACTAGAGCCTACATCATTCCCAACTTTAAAACTAAGGGTGAAGAATTCGGAGGGCAAATATAAAAAATGGCAGAGGCTTCAATTTCATGATTCCATAATATAACATAACATAACATAATATAATATAATATAATATAATATAATATAATATAATATAATATAATAAATACTATAGTAAACAAAAAAGTCTGAAGAACACAAATAGTAAAATATGGGTTCGCTGGCTCATGAAACACATTTATCATCAACGTTACATGACATTTTACATGGCAACTTTATACGACAGATTAGTGAGATGTGGTTCCCACAGGATGAAGTGAGATTTTTTTTCTCTGACTTCGTCAACTTACGGTCATGCCAATTATTAATTTGCATAATGTATCCACTGATTTCTTATGATTCTTTTAATTTGCATCTCCCTGATTATTAAATATTTTTTCATGCATTTATCAGTCATGTGAGTTCCTTTTTATGAAAAAGAGCCTATTTAGGTTCTTGGCTACTTGTTTTCTTTTTGATCATTTTTGAGTTTTTCTTATCACTTTAAAAGAAGTTTTGAAATATTCTTTTGAGTCTATAACCAACGACCATGTCTGAACAGTGGTCCAGGGCTCTCCGTGACACTGTGAAGCTCCTCCCTCCTTGATGCCACATGTACCCTTTCCTTCTTATCTGCTGCCAACATGCACTGGACTTAATATTATTGTCATTGTTTGCTTACGTCTATGCAACTGAGATATGCATATATACATATACATATATAATCTCTTAAATAAAAAAACTGTACAGTTACTCTATGTGTGTGTGTGTGTGTGTGTCTTGTGTATGAACATGCCATGGCACTTGTACAGAGGTCAGAGGACAACTTGTAGATGCTGGACCCTCCTTCCTCCATATGGGTCTAAGAGATCAGCTGCAGGTAGTCAGGCTCAGTGGCAAGCAGCTTCCCCACTGCGCCATCTCACTGGCTCATTGACAGGTTTTGAAATTTGAGCGGAGCCCTGATACAAATGCATCGCCGACATTGCCACTGTTTCCTCATTGTTCCTACGGGATTAGAAACCACATCAACCATTTGCTTTCGGTGACCCAGCACCATGTACATGAGCAGTAGGGCATGTGTTTGGTTATGGTTTCAATTCCAAGCATAAACAAAGAATACAGTTTCCAAATCTAAAACAGCGTATGTTAGGTTATCTTTCAGTTATTACAAGAAATCCGAGCTAATGAACATTAATTTGAAGAGACAGCAAAGGCGTGAGAAAAAAAAATTAAATTCTAGTTGAAGAATAATAGGGGAATTAGGAAGAGTTGTCATTTAATATTATATACTAGTAAAATGAGTACGTACACTGATAATATAATTTATTACATATGTGTCTGGCCGTCCAGAAAGTTATACAAAAAGCCTTCACATGATGCATTTTGAGATTTGTTTTGAACAAGGCAGTTGTCAGTGGCATTCAAATCACTAATGTTTTCCTACTGAAAATATTATGAGACAGTTGGAAGTTTAATAAATCAAATCACTTTTTACTGATGTGTTAAGTACGTAAGATAAGTATAATTGGAATAATGTAATTGAGGGAGCAAGCAGCTTTGTCAGAAGGGAATAATCCATTATCTTCTTCCAAATACTGTCAAATCTATTTTAGGGTGATCATGACACAGATAGAGAAAAAACAAAGAGGGCAAGAGAATTAAGTATGTATAATGTTTTATTGTTAAAAAAATAGACACGCTTTAATTTCTTTGAACGGGGTTATCATTGTGAAAGCCTCCATAAGCTATTGCCATTCTGTAAGCGAAGTAGGCAGGAGAGCCACTGACCGCTGCTCGTGGGAAAAGGACCCATGTCCACGTCCTTCCAGGTGGTGGCTCAACACAGTGACCTTCAGAACCCTGCACATCAGCAAGTCTACACAACAGGGATTTGCCTACTGGCCTAGTACTGTGAAGATTGGTTTTGTGGTGCCTTTCCAGGCATACAAAAGAGTGTGAAGTGTTAGAACACCTGCTCATTGGAACAGTGACTTTTAGGTGACCTCCACGACCAGTAACTGGATCAGGCTTGTTTGTATAAGGTCAGAATGAAGCTATCTGTCCCAGTCATTGCTGGCATCTGAGGTATAGGAAGTTGTACTAAAGGCTTGGGCAGGAGACCTGAATACCTTCCTCTCCGTGACCCAAGGATGAAAAGACCTTGCTGAACAGATCTGAGTTACATGAGGGGTAAATTATCTCATGGCCATAAAAACAGAAACTCATTTAGTAACTTGGAATAAGGCAAAAACCAACCAAACAGATCATTTATTATTCCCTAGGAGTGGGTATGTGTGGTGGAAAGATGGCTGTGTGCGTGCTCTATCTAGAGTAAGATTTTCATGTCTAGTCTGTAGTAGCAACAGAGTCTCAGAGTTTATCAGGTTCTGCAAATATCAACACACTGACAATCAAAAGAGGGTGAAGTTAAAGAAAGGTGGTCCAGTTCCCAGGGAAGGCCAGAGATGAGCTGACACCGATGTGCTGAGATGCTTCAGTGGAGACTAAGCACCTCAATGGCTCACAGCAGCAACGTTACCGAGTGGACCCGAATGGGACAGGATCTGAGAGCACCTTTTCCATCTTTATACATGGGTGATCATTTTATTTGTTCAGTGGAATCAACTACATGCAAAAAGCCAGTGTGCCATCCCTATTTTTCTCTAATTAAAGACAATATGGAGAAAAAAAAAAACCCAACAACATTCGGCAGCTGAGAAGTGGGAAAACTGAGTTGACATGACATTATGAAGGCACTGAGAGTAATCCTGTAATCATGAAAATGCAATGTGAGCTCTTTGTCTCCTTAGCACGGGTGTGGAGAGAACACCAAGCAGGGGGACCTTGCTGTTGTCCCTGTGATATTCATTGGCTCTTAGGTAAGGTGACATTTTAATTAAGCACATCAATTTAACTGAACCCGCTTGTGTAAGAATTCTTCAAATTGGAGTAGGGTGCTGGTGGTGTGGCCCTCTATATATTTTGATGGGCTGGATGTCATCTGGCAAGATCCTGTCATTGAAAAGATCATTCTGCGAGCTTAGAGAGAGAGAGAGAAAGAGAGAGAGAGAGAGAGAGAAACAGCAGCAACAATGAGCCCTAGAAATATGACAGTCAAAGTAGGCAAAGTGGGTCTTTATGTCCTGTTACTAAGACTACCTATTAAATATTAGATCAAATACAAAACTGAAGCGGATTGCTTCTTTTTCTTCCTTACTCCATTCCATTCCATAGGGACATATATGTGGGCAATTTTCTCTCTTGGGTTTATCCCATAAAAAGCCAAAAATCAAAATTAAATTAAAACACCGGCCTTCATTAATAGGCTGCTACGCGTGAGAAACAGAATGGAGATGGGCTGCGTTTGGGAGATCTTGGTGAGGGCAGGCAGACTACAAACGACTGACTGAATAGCCCCAGAGGTTTATTATCCACTCATTAGAGAACTTTAATTGTTTTTCCTCCTTAGCACTCTTCAATGACTGTCGTTCCAATCAAAGAATAAAGTTTTTTCTTAACAAGTCGAAATCCTGAGCTGAGGATCAGAGTTCGCCTAAGGCCCGACGAGAAGCGGCCTCTGCTAAAGAGGAAGTCCCTGAGGCTCGTCCAGGAGCAGTTCTCCTGCTTAAAGACGAGTGTCAGCTCGAAAGTCGGCACCACGCTAGCATCACACACAATCCTATCCAGCTTTTTACATACATTTTCAATTTCCAAGTTCACGTGCATAACACAACCTCGGAGGCCACAAGGCTCTGTGGAGGACAGCCGCAGGACGTCTTGTGCAATTCTCTGGGTCAGTTTCTCTGGGACCAAGACCTTGGAGCAACCGAGTTTGGTTTGCTTTGATTTGGACAGACAGTTCTCCAACATTTTAGCCAAATTCTGGCACGTTGTCTCTTCAAATACTACCTCGTTGAGGTTGGGCTCAGGGACAACATAATCCCAGTAGTCGAAATCTGAAAGAAATGAAAGTTTTAGAGAAGAGGGGAGCAGTGTCTTCCTGACAGAGTAAGACAGGACGGGAAGCTTCTGGCTTCTGTATCTACCTGCTATTGATACTGCTTTTATCAGTATCAAACTATCAATCTAACTCTCAAGCTCACTTGAGAGTTAGCTCACCCCTCTTTGCCATTAGCTAAGTAGGTAGTAGAACAAGCCATTTAACCTTTCAAGACTGAAAACTCATCTATGCGCTAATGACTCGGATGAGTAAGGTGAACAGGTTAAAGCAACTGTCTTTGAATTTAAATTTTAAGCAAGACTGTGTCTATCCATAGTTTTGAGAACTATGCAGCAAAAAATGTGTCTGTGGTCATCCACGATTGCTAGCGATTTCCTTTCTCGCTTGCTCTCTCTGTAGGGTTTTCCAAGATATTTTAGTGTTTTCACAGAGAACATGTGTAACATCTGCAATAAAAAATAGTTACTTTTGCTTAACAAAGGGACTGTCGGTGTGCATGTGTTATAACACAGAACGATTGCAAGTGTTTTTAAGTAAGTCCATCACAGTGTCGAAGATCTACTAACTCTGTCTTTTTCTTTACAAGTCTTTACTAGAATGGCCTGAAGGTCCAATTTTAGCGTAGACTTGTTTGATTAAAGATTGCCCACACAGGAGAGGACCTTGAAGGTTCACGAGGTTATTTATAACTGGGCTGGGTAGGTTTTTCTCAGCTGAGCAAAACAAAACAGACCCAGGAAAACAAAGTTAGGTTTGCTCAGAGGAAAAAGATAGCTCTGCATTTGGTCACCTACCTCCCAAATTAATCCTCCCACTTGGCAGGGAGCCACACCACATAGTGGCCAGAAACCTTCTTCACCTCTGCTGGCTTTTCTACTTCAAGAGTTCGTTTAGGTCACTGTTTTTTTCCAACTAATATATTCCAAACCATACCAGTATTTTACCTATATTTGATCCACACCGAAGACAGAGAGGTTTAGAGTTTTGTCTTATAAGATTACCTTAATTTTAATTCATGAGGAAGATCTAAAGCATTTAAACAATTCATCTATGCCCACACCACTCTTTGATAGTAGTCTAGTAAATTAGAAACTGCTATTTAAAGTGGCAAATGATGATTCGTGTAGAACCAGTGCTATTAAAGTTTTTCTTCTCACATTAAGAGTTGGAATAGTGGGTGCATTCACAATAGAATCTTACTTAGTAATGAAAAGGAACACACTGATATGGGAAGGATCTCCCTCCAAAATATTAATCTATGGGAAAGCAAAAAAAAAAAAAAAAAAAAAGAATTCAGAAGAACACAAATTGCATTGTTATCTAAGACTCTAAAAGCAAAACTAACATAGTAACAAATACTGCAGGACGGTTCTCTGGGGACAGGGAAGAGGGAACAGACGGCAAATGCGCAGGAAAGGATTTGGGAGGAAGGTGTGTTGGTGCTGGTTACACAGGTTAATGCAAGTTTTAAAACATGCCCAGCTGGACACTTTATATTGCAGTCATGAGGGATAGGGAACTTCATCCCCAAGAGCCTGTTAGCAGACCAGCACAACACAGTTCTCTCCTTACTTTTGTTTCTGGTGGGCAGACAGTGCTAAGGAAGTTTAGAAAGACATCTAAGATGGATTTCATAGCCCTCTCTGAATCTAGGAGGGAATGAGCTCAGGCTGGGACTTTTACTCTATCTAGAGAGGGGGCCTCGATCTTTGGATAGGAGAGAGGTTAGGTAGCCGGGGCGACTCACCACTTAGCAGACTCCCAGGGTGATAGCCACCATCCAGCAACTCTGAAATGCAGGCCGGGTTCTTACTGCTCAAACTGCCGGTTGCAACCATGGTCAACGGCTCTGTTTCCCTCGCGGAGCAGAACGGTGGTCTTTCCCTAGGCACTGTGGGGGGGGGGGGGGGAAGTGAGAGAAGTTTGCAAAAGCACGCAAGAAGTGCAAAGGCTCTTCAGAGTCCCGGCCGTCGCCAGAGCAAACAAGCCCGGGCACTGCCCTTCCAACGAGAGGGACCAGCCTTGGTAGCTCAAATTGACGAAGCCCTGAGAGCAGAGACGCCAGCTACAGCCAGCAAGCTGAAAGTAGCTGGGAAGTTTGCACAACTGGGAAGCGACCCTGCCCACTCCCGCCTCCTCCGGCCTCTCACCTGCCGGGATTTCACCGGACGCTGAGGGATAACGAGGCAGGCGCCCCTCGGTAGCCCGATCCCTGGACCCCGCACAGCCCCGCTGCGATCCGAAGGCTGCCGGCCTCCGAGCCCACCCGCACAGGCTGCACCGGCCGCCCCGCCTCCGGAACAGAGGGTGCTTTATAGGTCCGGTGTCCCCGCCCCTGCCGGCACGCCCACCTGCGCCACCCTCCCGCCGGTGCCCGGTCCGCCCCTCCCGGGTCAGGGCGCACTTCAGTCCCAGGGAAGGCAAGGGCCCAGAGCAAACCGCTGCGAAATCAGGAAGAGCTTCGGGTTGGGTGGACACCTGCTGTTTCCCGGTTAAGCCAGTGGTCACCCTGACTGTAACCCACCTGAGGATCACCTCACTTCGGCCACTAACCTGGATTCTTTGATGCAACCCCCTGTCCACGGCTCGCGTGTTTTCCTCGCTCTTACTGGCCTGGTCTTGGCTAAGGAGCTCCCTGGGCAGCAGGAAGCTCCAGGTCCTGTTAGGCACGACCGGAGGCTCTGCTGTGTCATTCTGAATAAGTTCTTGGTTTAGTTGAGTCGATTTTCTGAGAACACCCATTATGCCCATGTTCTGACGTCTAACCCCAGTCCGCACCCAGTCTCCAGCAGGTAGTCGGATGTGGAAGGGCTCTGTAGCTTCAGCTGCACTCAGGAATCAAATAGGGGCATTTTGGGGGATGCTACATCTGTGACTAAAATGTTTTTTTTTTTCCCTCGCGGCCAGGATGAGCCTGGCACTGTTTTTGGACCTGGCTTCTAAAAACAGGGAGCTTGAATTGAAGAGGGCCAATGCCAAGGAACTAAACAAAACCACTAACTGGATTTCTGTAGCCGGCTCTGCCCGCAGGATAGTTAGGAGCAATTGCCATTCCCAGAAGCTGACGTTTGTGGTGGGCCTGTTTTGGAAGGAGTTTAGGCTTTGGTGGTCTTCAGAAGACTAGGAGGCCTGAGAATACAATTACCTCCCTAGGATCACGGGGAGTCCCGAGCAAGAGGGAACAGAGGGACTTGCGCACTCATAAAAGCTTAACTTAACTTGCTAAGCTACCCTGTACCTGCTGCTCTGTGCCAGCAGCAGGGATTTGCTCTGGGTGAGCATTCCCAGCGAAGTTTCAGGGGGTCAGAAGAGGAAGAACTGCTGAGAAACTTGGGATTGGGGGTGCGTTTTGTTCAAGGAGAAGTTCCAGCATTACCCTGACTCTTTGCAACTGACTCCATTGCAAGGATCTGCTGGTTAGGGCCCCGAAAAGCAGGATCAGCTGTCCAGGCTAAAAACTCTAAGAAAAACAACAACAGAAGTGGTAAAGAGAGCGCAATAAACAGATCAGTGGGAGAACACTCGCAGGCAGAGCAACAGAAACTAAAGCCAGCTTGAAGGTCCATTTTTAACTCCACCTAAGCAGCTGCAGCGCCTGAAGGTCAGGCAGGCTGAGGAAGGAGGCTCTGATAGGCTGCGAGAGCCGACTTCCACTTCTATTTTAATAACAAAAGTGGAAAACAAGCAAGCCCAAGGAAGCCAGCTAGAGAGGGTTCTAGGGTTAGGCCGCGAAGGTCCAGGGGATGACCCCACTCCCGGGTGTCCTGCCAGTTGTGGCACTCTGTCCTTCACCAGCTGCAGGGCCTCTTGCCCTTATCTGGTCAGCCTTGTTAACAACCGCTGCTTCTTGCTTGCTTCGGGAAAGGTATGAGGATTATGATAGTAAGTGACCAGAATGAGGTGGGTACTGGTGAAATAGAGAAAATTCACATTTCCACTCCTTAAGGGATTTAAGCATAAACCGTAAGTACTTCCACTGGGCCAAAATTATGGAAACTTCTAGAATGTAGTATTTACTCTTGGCTCACCTAGCTAAAATTTTACATCACCCTTTGGGACTTTACTACAGAAGATTATTTGCAAAAAGCAGCGTTCTTTTTGACTGACTGAGTGATATTCTCAGGAATTACAGGGCAGAAGATCATTGGAATAGAGCATATATCTGCAATAATGGACAGAGATTGTTTTTCTTATGTCCAGTTAAAAATAATTTAAAACACATTCTATCGCCACCTTTCATCTTCACCTCTAGATAGATGACTTAAGAACAATGGAACATTTTAAGAATTTAAGCAGAATTAAGGAAAGCCACAGTATTTTTGTCATAAATGATACACTCAAGATTTTAAAATGCTGTGAATACAGTTCATGAATCACAGAAAGCTCGTCATACTGACATATTTCGGATATTTATCAAGTGCAGTTTGTTTTACAACATCTCTAATTCTGTACAAATATTTGTGGTGGCACTTGAAATAAGAGCTGTATATGAATAGAACTAATTGGGTGAGTCATTTGCTTGCCTGTCACACCTCAATATATGATAGCAAACTCTCACAATTGTAAATAAGGCCTTTCATCTTAAACAAGCTCGCTGTTTTATACCTATGATTTCCTCATATGGCATTCAAAAAGAGGAAAAACAGCAACATAAAATGGCAAGTGTAGCTGATGTGTATGCAAACACTGAGTTTCTGGGCTCCCTTGTATAATAATGTCTTTACTTACACAAAGACACTTTAATATGTGACTGAGGAAATGTTGGCACCTGGCATCTCATGACTTGGGATACATATTACATTTCACCAACCAATTTCTCACTGTGTGCGGTAGAAGCCATTGCTCCTGAACTTTTGTTCTAGCGTATTGCTTCATTCGTCTCATAAGCTGTAACACCTGAGTTCCCTCATCTGTCCAGCGTATTTCTGAGCAAGCTCATGGGGCTGCTTGTCAGGACAGATGGAGAAACTCCTTTAGCTGATGCTAAGTATTAGATCTTCTTTACAAACAACATGAGAGCTTTAAATGTACACATCTCTGGTTTCTTTTGACTGTGCCGGATCTGTAAATGATGTGGTGAGGAGTCCTAGGGTTTTACTGAGACCAAATCCCTGTCTAGAGACAATTTAAGGGAGGAAGGGCCTATTTTGGCTCACAGTTTGAGGGGATGCAGTCCAGGAAGGTGTATCAGGAAGTGGCTAGCAGACAGTAAGAGGAGCTGGGCTATCACACCCCAAGGCCAGTCCAGTGACCTCTTCCTGCAGTGAGGTGCCTCCTCCCAAGGGTTCCACAGTCTTCCAAATCAGCACTATAAGGTGGGGACCAAAGTATTCAAACACATGAATTTGAGGAATGTCTTGAAGTTGTGGTGAGGGAAGTTGTCATAATTGCAGCTCCAAGCATCCTGAAACTCTAGTTCTGATATTGAGTTTAAGCGTTAGGGTAGAAGGAAATTTATGGTCTTCACGATTTGAAAGATGTTTGGAAAATATATGTCACTGAATAATAATGAAAAACCAAAAACGAACTAGAGTACGTTCACCACTGTGTAGACAACCAGGTAAGGAGACCCGATGTTATGTAAGAAATAATAAATATAAAGTGCCGGGCTGGCAAGATGGCTCAGAGGGGGAAGACCTGAGTTCAATCTCTAGGACCCACATGGTGAAGGAGATAGCCCACTCACATAAGCTGTCCTCTGATGTTCAATTGTGCACCATATAGCACACACACACACACACACACACACACACATACACACACACACATACACACAGAGTAAATTAATAAAACCTTAAAAATTTCCACTGAGACATACAGTTAAGCGTTAACTTTTATTAATTCAAGAAACAGTGTTGTAGAAGAAAATGAAATACAGAGACAATTCCAATCCCTGACTGTAGAAGCCCCTATTTTTTCTCCAATATGCTTTTCCCTCTGTTGATGTTCTGGATATCACTCTTTTTTTCATTTTTTCTCTGAAAAATCTCCAACCAGTAAGATTTCCATTAAGTGATTAAACATGTAGCATGAGTTATTATATATTCTAATATGGAATTTGCATTAAGTAAGTTAACAAGCCATCTTACCTGGCCCAATAGAAACAAAACAAGGCCCAATTTAAAATGATACACAATATCTGCTGTTAAAAGTGGTGTCTTCTAGTAGCAAAAGGCATCACAACTCTTACATTTAATCAGAAAAACTGTTACCATAAGGACTTGTCTCTCAAGATAGTTGTATGATTTTATTATTCTTGTCATAATTAATGCCACATATTATCTTTGAATAAAAAAATGATATGTTTAAGTGCACACAAGATCTGTGCTTTCATTGTGGTATGGAAAGGTTTGTCATTTAGGTGATTATTATCAGACACTGTCAACTAGGAACACAGAGCAGGTCGCTGACATTTTTCTAGGGTTCCATCTTAAAACCTCGGTAAGTCTCCAACTTGAGAACACTACCACAATACACTACTATTTTCTGGAATTCTCAATAGGCAATCAGAATCTACATGCTCATATAGCTATCCACCCTGCAACAGTACCCCCCACGGACCAGTCAGAGTGAGTGCCTTAGGTATTTGTCAATCACATTGTATCCCACCAAAAGTACACACTCTTTCATGACAAAAACCTGTGGGGTTGTTGCAGAGGAGAATTGAACCTAAGACTGAACCAAAATGTTGAGTTGATGTAGGATTCTTTGAGGTGGTCCAGGCAGCATTCTGCAGATATAAAGCACACACATAAAGCATAGATTCCACGATGCTCATCTCAGGATGTAGGAGTTAGGTGAAGGATCTGCGGAGTCCATCTGCCTAGGTTTGTATCCCAGCAACAGTATTTCTTAGCTTGGTGAATTTGAATAAGGAATTGGCCATTTTCGTGTGAAGAATTTACTTTTAAGATAGAATTAAAGTAAGCTTTCCCTATCAGGGCTGTTGTGAGGATTCAGTAGTGAGAACATAATGCTTCCTGTAAATTCAAGCCATGATTATAGCGACACAATTTACTATATTGTTGGAAAAAAACTCCGGTGTTTTGGTGATATTCTTATGATAATATTGCTGGGAGAGAGCTTATGTGAGCTCAAGAGTATATATAAAAATTTTATCATTTGCACATAAGAATTTATTTGGTGATCAGTATCCAACAAGAATTGAGTTAATTATAGTAGACACTGAAAATACGACAGAATGCCAGGTAGGCCTTGCCTCTATCCCAGGAGAATCATGGTTAGAAAAGTGGACGATAATTAGTTCAAGATCATAACTGCATAGATTCACTCTGTCGTTGTTGTTTCTGTGACAGAATACCTAAGATTAATTTATAGGAGCAGAGATTGGTTTCCTACAGTTCTGAATTCTGGGAAATCCAGAGTCAGTGGGGGCCGAGTCTTGTGAGGCCGTCTTCGTGGTGTCATTCTGTGCAGAGGGCAGAACAAGAGAGAATGCATGAGAGAGGAGAGGGAGAGGGAAAGGAAAATACAAGGGAGAGAAAAAAGGAAAGACAGTGGAAGAGGGAGAAAGATTCATTCTTTAGTCAGGAACCGAGTCTTGTGATAACTAAACTACTTCTTCAGTTAGGTATCCGAGTGGAACCTTCTTGACCTAAGTACCCTTCAAAGACCTACTTTAGCTCAATGCTTTTGCACTGGGGATTAAGTTCCCAGCTGATGAATTCTAGGGACATGATCAAACCACAGCTCTTAGAGGTGGTACAGGGTACCACAGGAAAGTGAAGATGTATACTTTAATGTACTTTTGAAGGAAATTTTGTAGCACACACACACATACACACACTTCTATACCTATACCTATATATCTATTTCATATATCTATATCTATGCAGCTGAAGTTTATGGAGTAGGTGATTTTAGTTAAAAAAATAACAAAACCATAAAAGCTCTTTAGAACTCATAAGACCATATCCAGGCCAATTAATAAAAACATTGTAAAGCATGTGTTAATGTGAAAATGCAGTCTGGGAATGGTAGATCAATTCCCGGCCAGTTGTGTTTGTTGAGTCTCCGTAATCTCAAGTCAGACATAATGCCTCTAATGAATCTAATCCATCTTGTGTGGTTTCTAGCAATTGTGCCTGGCTCATAAAACTACACGCAGTTCCGTGAAGCAGTCTGCTTGTCAGAAAAGACTATTTTATATAAAAATTAAGTCCCATTTTTAATAACCCAAGGCACTATAGCATCCTGAATTATGTTCCAACCCAATGAAATAGAAAGCCACAAGGCAACAGCACAGGAAGGGGCTTACATTGGGAAATGTGTTTAAAGTAATGGGTCTGTGGCAAGCTGTATTGGAAGCAGCCAATTAGGAAGAAATGAATTAATACAGAAAGATACACACATCTTATTACTTCTGAATTTACTAGAGTGGGTGAATGCTGTTACACATACATTCATTTCTCCTGCTGTAATTATATTATGAAATATCTTCCAAAATGTTTGGGATTTGAAATATGCTTCTGACTGGGACTGTTTTACGGGTGATATATACTGTGGTGGGGGAGATAAATCAAGCAGACTGGAGCTGCCTGTTAGATGTTAGTGGGGCTCTAAGCATGCTGAAGGGCACTTGGTTATGTAACGTTGTTAATGTATCATTTCTGAGTTGACCAATAATTGGTACTGAACAAATTAACTTATGGGATTATATAAATACCAGACAATTGGCTCGGGTGTCTGTATGCTAAAAGCTTATGAGCAGAGCTCATCTGAGAGTGTGTGCACAGTATTTGACTTCAGACTAAACTAGTCTGGTCTTTAGACTCCAGCTCTGCTGCAAGTAGGCATTGTGACACTAACTTAAATCCTTGGCACTGGAGTTTCCTCATTTGTCCCCTGGACGATGAAGTGGCACACTGGGGATTAAGTCTGTGCCAATGAAGCTGGAACGGGTCAGTTCAGTCAGAGGTGTTTGTTCTTAGTATACCCAGCAATGTAAGTTAGCTCATGTGAACGCATATAATTCTACTAAAGTAAACTTGTCCACTAAAGCCCAGGGAGACCTTAGGAATGAGACAGATGGCTCACTTTTGGAAAAGAGTCTTGTTATCTCGGAGGGTCACATGGAACAGCAGAAATGCCCAGATGTGCTGTGATGTTAAGGACAAGGATGATGTTCAGTTCAGCTGAAGCCTGGGGTGGCCAATGACTGGAGCACAGTCTCCGTCCTGGCCCACTCCCCTACCCTGAGTGTTGCCAGGACTTGAAGTTTTGGATGTGCACTGGGCTCTTCTGGTGGGAATGAGGCTGTTAATAGGGAAGAAGCCCTGGCATCTAATTTACATATTCCTCAGTTGAACGAAAGACAAGGATCAGAAAATAAATAGCAAAGAAGAAAGCAGCAATATTGCTTTATTGCTCAACTGTCTGTGAACTAAGATTGATAGTATTTATTTCTATTCGCCAACATAGCACTTATGAAAAAACATACAAAAAATATCTTATTTCAAATCAATTCATATGATTTAAAGCTTCTCTAGGAAGTTCCATTTAAAAATCATCTAGAGCCAGTTTAAAAGTTGCTTATATATTAAGCTTTTATTTTGTCTTTTGTTGAACATTTTGCTGTCTATGAAGAAGTGATATATGGAATATTCCTCTAAAGTGTTTTTAATGTGTCCTGTATTTTAATGGCCACTGTGAAAAATCCATAGATCACAAATACTTTTGTATTAACTGTTAGAGACACTAAATAGACCCAAACCTTGCATGCATTTATGAAGGTCAAGCCTAAGAAGTATAACAGCAAAATGCTTTAAAGTTATGATTTTTATATTTTCATAACTTGAGTAGTTCAGAGAAGTATTACTTAAAGAATCCAGAAAACTGAAAATGAAATAGCAGAATTAGTAAAGAAGAATTGAATCTGAACTTACGAAATGGCCAGTTTTTGAGATGCAAAGTAGAAACAAGGGAACGCTGTCACAAGGCTAAAACATACACTTCTCCTTCTGTTCCTCCCCTGTGCTGCCCAGGTCTAAGGAATCACATTTACTGGTTTTCATGCATCCTTCTCACATACGGAAACGCAAGCACATACTAATACATATGCATTCCTATTTCATTATGTTTTAGGGCATATGCATGTATACCTGTTCATGTATGAAGTTCATGTACGTGCTGGTGTGTGTGTGGAGGTCAGAGGTCAACCTCAGGTGTCATAACCCAGTCACTGTCCACCTCACTGTTTTTAAGTCAGAGTCTCTCACTGGCCAGGGGCTTGATGGGCTTAGGCTGGCTGGCTAGTGAGCCTTGGGCATCAACCTGTCTCAGCACCTCATGGAATTTTTATTAGCTGAGTGCAGTTAAATACTTCATGTTGTGGATGTTGCTACAAAGTATGGTGTGTGTGTGTGTGTGTGTGTGTGTGTGTGTGTGTGTGTGTGTGTGTGTGCCCATGTGTCCAAAGGCATATTGGTAAAAGTTCTAGTTCAGCTCAGTCCAATTCAGTAGCCACTAGACACGCTTTGACAGTGGGGATTTTACTATGCAACTAGTTCAGCTAGAGAGACATAGGAAGCACATGACAGCTTTCAAAGACCTAGTAGAACATGAAGAATACAATATATCCTATTAGCAGTTTTATATTAGTCACACTGAAATGGTGAAAATATTGTATTAAATAAAATATAGTACTAAAATTGATCTCACTTGCATCTTCACGTGCCTTTTAAAGGAACGGCTAGTAAAAATAAATTATAAAATTTCACATACAGTTTATTTTTACTGTTTGGCTCACATTATGAAGTTCAGGACTACATCATTCTAGATCTTTCCATCTTGGGCCAAAAAAGGGAGAATCATAGCTACTTTGTGCATATGTGAGGATTGGAAAATTACTTTTTTCCCTTTTGTTATGCAGCTCTGTCTTCCTTGTAACTTATTGCTGTCAGGGTGGGCTCAAACTGGAGGACCCCCCACCCCCCACCCCCTGCCATCTCCTAAGTTCCAGGACTGTAGGTATGTACTGCTACACCACCTGGAAAGTCCTTTTGAAAAATAATTTTGAGGTGCTGGAGAGATAGCTCAGTGGTTAGGAGCATTTGCTGCTCTTTCAGAGGACCTGAATTCAGTTTCTAGAATCTCTTTGGATAACTCATAATCATCTGTAACTCCAGATTAAGGGATCTGATACCCTATTCTTGCCTCCTCAGACAATCACATATGTGTGAGATATGTATATATATGTTTCTGTCATCTATCTATCTATCTATCTATCTATCTATCTATCTATCTATCTATCTATCATCTATCTACCCATGTGTATCATCTGCATATGGAGACTTACAAGAGAGAACTGGCTCACTAGATTACAGAGACTGAGAAGTCCCACAAAATACTCTCTGGAACTTGGAGAATCAACAAATATAATAATGTAATTCATTGTGAATTCATATCAAAGAACCAGAAGAACTGATGTTGTAAGTCTCAGATTGAGGTTAAAGGTCTGAGAATCTGGGATGGTGATGGCTAATAGTATGTAGCTGTCCTAGCTCCATGAGTGACAGAATTCTTCTATCTTCCTGACACCTTTTTATTCATTTTCAGGCCTAAACACATTATACTGCTAATATATATATGCTAAACATGTACACAGCTCACATTAATGAGGCTGGATCTTCTTTAACCAATTCAAATGTTAATAGCCTCTGGAAACATTTATCCAAATCATGTTTTACTAGCTATCTAAGAATCCCTTAGCTCATTCAAGTTGACATACCATTGACAATAGAGTTGCCCAATGCAAGGCTATTGGAAAAACTATACCATAGGAAAAGAGCAGCACATGTCTTCAATGGTACACCCATTGTGGACTCCTTGGAAACACCAGAAAGGTGTGTCAATATAGGACTAGTAAAAGAGTCTTGTAAAGCTCCAGCCAGAGTGAGAAAAGTGGACACATAGTTCTACCACTGTCTGAGGAGCTGTTAGCCTTTGATAGTTGTGGGAGAGGGAGAGTCAGGATTCTTTCATCCTGTGATCTCCGTACTCAACCACATGCATAGGCAGGCTACAGTCCTGTCACTAAGCAGGCAATACAAACTGGAACAAAAGAAAGTAATATAAAAGGTGGGTGGGTTAGGGTGGGAGAGTTGAGAGGGTAGAAAAAGGGGGGAGTTGAGGGTGCAAATATGTTCATAATACATTGTATAAAATTCTCGGGGAATTAATAAAAAATATTTTTTTAAAAGGAGAGGTTCTTGACAGAACTGATTTATATTATATATTTATACTGCTTTATATTTCAAGTATTTTGACAATGAATTGAACTTCCTAGCTGAATATTTTCTGAGTGGAGTTAGGGACCTTAATTGATTAGCATTCAGGCTTATTGCATCTCTAGAATTTTTGTCTGGCTAAGAGCCTTCAAAAAGGATCTCTACCTGTGAGTTCAGCAGAGTGAGGCCCGTGTTTGTCCAATAATAACATAAATCTGTTCTTGTTGAAATTCTACTCAAGTTATTGGAAATACAATTTATATAGATCAGGCAGAGCTGACAGGAACATTCTGCTCCGGATGGGATGGTGTGGCCAGTGGAGGCCCTGTGGAGCAGCCTACACCCTAGGCTTTCTTTTTGCTTTAGTGGCAGCATTTCTGAGATTTAATGACCTGATGAGTTTAGAATTGCATGAGTTTACTTCCTTTGGCAAAGAACATTTTAGATTTTATGTTGTTTATAAACATAATGGATATACTAGAAGATAACTTTGCTTTTGTGTATCTCCCTTCGTCAAATAAGCATATTCAGGAAGTTTTGATGGGATGAAAGTGCTTTAGATTCAATCAAAGAATTAACATAAGAGAATCTTCTGGAAGGAAGAAAATTTTGCCTTTGTATTGGCTCACAGATCTTCTCAGAATCCCTGACCTTTGTATTAGGAATGCAACCTTTGACATTTTGGTTTGTTGATTCAAGTTTAAGGGGCATCTGCTTTAGCCCCTTTTAACTGTCACCCACCATGCTAGAAAAATACTGAAACTACTTTCTGGAATTCTAGGTTATGGGTAAGGTTAAGCACAGATAAAAAAGAAAACCAAAAGGGGCTTTTCAGCATTCACCAAGTTTGCAGTCCCAGGGCTTGAGAGAGGGCCAAGAGAGCTAAGGCAAGTTCATGCCAATTGGGCTACCATGCTCATTCAGTTCTACACTGGAGTTGACATTTAAAAACATTGGAAGAAAAGATGAGAACAATTAATGATTGACTACCTAATGTAACTAGTTGACCCAGTGATCAAGTAACCAATTCAATTCATTTCTGGAAGGAATCCAGCATTTGATAATTTTCTAAAAAGTTTTTCTAAAACTTGACTTTGTGAAAGTAGGTCACCCCCCCACCCCCATGGACTACCTTTTCTTTCCTAGAAGGAGAACTCTGCGCTATGCAGCACAGTTGGCTCTTCTAACAGAGGCACACGGGAGGCCCCAAGATACCACAGGCTCCCCGCCGCTGTGGTCTGACTACCAGACATCCCCGCAGACTCATGCGATGGAGTCTTGGCACTATTTTTGGAGGTGCTAGAAGCTTTAGGAGGAGGGGCCTCACTAGAAAGACCAGGGTCCTGGGAGACAGTTTTGAAGGACATATTCTGGACTCTCTGATGTCTGACCATCATGAGGTGGGCACACACTCTCACGATATGAGAAGCCTTACTTACCAGGGCACAGAGGCAGTGTAGCCATATGGCTATAAACTGACTTTTTCAAACCACGAGCCCAGATAAATTCTCCCTACTTTTTTTCCCCCTCAGATATTGAGGCAGAGCAACAAAAGAGTCTAGTTTACACATTTCCTGATGCTGTGTTTACTTTTGAATCAACACTCTGTGAGACTCTTAGCCCGTGGCGGCCTGTTCAACGAATGCCTTGTGTCTATACAAGGTAGCCCTTGGTAAAACCATAAAGTAAGTGGATTTTATCTTGTGATCCTTTATTTATTTATTTATTTTTAATGCAAACTTTGCTTTGGCTACTTCAAGCACTGGCTTTCTGGGGCACTCAGCCTAAAAGGCCCAGGTTCTCACTGAGGACTGGCTGTTCTGCTGAGAGCCACACGCTTCAGGCCTTCTCCACACACCTCCAGCCCTTACAAAAAAGGACCTGCTTGATGTCAGACCCTCAGTGTTCGTAATTTTAGGTCATAACGAGTGGCTGCCATGCATGGCATGTGCACTGTACCTCCTGAAACAATAGATCATCTATACTTTTATCTAATTTGATGAAAAAAGAACGGGTTAGCTGAGAAGTTAGAACAAAAAGAGAATCTCAACAAACATGTAGAGAGGGTCTTAGCCTTTTATACAGCGGTCACTCCTGCTACAGTCAGGCCAGAAATATTAATGTTCATCTTAACTCTGTGTGTATGTGAGAAATGACCTCATTACATTTCCTTTAGTATATTGCTCAGTTTTCCTATTCTCTTTTACTGTTACTATTGTTGATTACTTTCCATTCCAAATTCATGATTAAATTTTATCCTATGTACATGTGTGTGAGAGGAATATACAGGATTCCATAAGTGTAGGAGGTCTAACAGGATTTGGTACTTACCAATACCTTACTCCACGAATGCCTGCTGTGTAAATGTCTGAAACTTTTTTGGTTTTGTTTTCTTTCTTTTTTTCTGAGACAGCATCTCACAGGGTCCATCAAATGCTTTATGTAGAGGAGCCAAACTTTGATTCTTGGTCCTCTTGCCTCTATCTCGCAAGCTTGAGATTACAGGCTTGTCCTGCCATGGCTGGTTAACATGAACACGTACATTTCTGTTTCCTTCCCCTGAAGACATTTTAAACAGTTTCGGTTTAAACACTATGGGAGTTTGCAAAACAAAGAATAATGGAAAAAAAAAATACAGTAGTCCCTGCTGGCTCATGATGGACATTTTCTAAGATGCCCTCTGGATGCCTGGAACCTTGGTAAGTACCAAATCCTGTTAGACCTCCTACACTTATGGAATCCTGTATATTCCTCTCACACACATGTACATAGGATAAAATTTAATCACGAATTTGGAATGGAAAGTAATCAACAATAGTAATAGTAAAAGAGAATAGGAAAACTGAGCAATATACTAAAGGAAATGTAATGAGGTCATTTCTCACATACACACAGAGTTAAGATGAACATTAATATTTCTGGCCTGACTGTAGCAGGAGTGTCCACTGTATTATCTTGGATGCGCTGCAGAGCAGCCTTCAGGATTGGCTGTGTCCTAGAGGGCTATGCATGGTTTGCCCATTAATTTTAGTTGATTTTAAACTAGGGGAAAAAAATCTAATTAAAAAGTCAGGACACAGAGATGTCAGGAAGGGATATTTTTCCTAATGTCAGAGAGCTGGCCAGAACCCAGTTTTATATAGTTAGTAGCGCGAGTTTGACTTTTAATACGCACAACACCTTTATTACACTGTTTCCCACTGGGAACGTGGAACTCAATTCCCACGTCTCCTCCATGCCTCCTACTCAGCTACATCTCTAATTTGCTTTTAAAATTCACTTTCTGCAGGAAAATGAATGGTTAGAGTACTCAAAGTTTCTTCAGGGGGACATCTCATCAGCCTGTAGGGAAATATTTCAGAATGCTTATCTCTAGCACATTATCCGCTCATTTACAATGAAAATGGCCATGTTTAGATGGCTTGTCGTATCTTTCTCCTTAAATATGCAATGATCAGGTCCCATTCTCTGACACCAGTGGATGCTATGAGAACATGGATACCCAAATACTTTGGATTTCTCTCTTTCTCACATTGTTTTCTTCCATCTGTTTTGCTGAGTGCCATTTTAGCCTGAGATAAAAATGGAATGGAGGTTACATCATCCTTGGGGCCAACTGCAATAGAAACTAAGTCTTCTGGTCTCTGGAGGGTTTGAAAGATACTAGTCGTTCTTTATTCCTACTACATTCAAGGCCAAAAATATGAAGCAAACAGCCTACATAGAAAACCGGTGGTAAAGGTGGAAAAATCCCAGGGAGGTACACAGTTTTTAAAAGGCATGAGGGAAACGGTATCTAATTTAGATCAACCTCCTGTCTCTGCTTTTTATATCCCTTCTGCGAATTCAGGAAAATGAGCTCTGAATTTAATTGTAGTGTGGGCGTGTGCCTGTTTGGATGTGTGATGAGAGAGCTCCGAAATTTTGCACATCAACATTTCCTACAATCCCCCGAAGGACTCAGTGCTTCCTGGAACACCCCAACCTGCTCCTCGGGAGTTCACTTTTTCCCTAGTGACATCTGATTCACCCCGATACTTCTAGAGAATGGTTTGATTCCACGCTGGTGCCTGAGGCACACAGTGAATTTCTCTTGGTAGTGGTGTCATGACATTTGACTTTTGAAACTGCTTAGAAGGTAGGGAAGCTTTCCAAAGCATGCTTTTCTTTGTCAGACTCAAGAGCGGAAGGTCACGCTATGTTTTAACACCTTTCTACCTCTTCTCACCTCTGCTAGACCCTGATAAGGTATTTTGATGCTTAAGGACAAATTGGCCCACATAAGGGGCCTCCCACCAAGCCAAGGGCTCACAGATGTTAGGAGTGAAAGCCACACTGATGCTTGGATGCTCACGACTGAGGGGCTCTTTCTCCACCTCTGAGACTAGCAAAGTGAACGAGAGGATGTACGTCTAAGAGGTCCCTGGTTCCTTTGCTCTCTTCCTCCCGTCTATCCCTCAGGGTGGAGATTTCAAGGCAGAAACCTCACATAGCAGTGCTCGGAAGCTAGGATAGGTAATCAGACTCAACGAGATGAACTTGTTTCTTCTCTATGTTTATGCTCCAAAGAATGTGACTGATAGAAACTTACTTCTGACATGGCCAGTAAAGACTATGCTGACTGTACCGTCTCAGGAGTAAGTTTGTACCAGGGCACCACAATGCCTCTGTTTTATTCTGGTGGGGGGGGCATTCTGGAGATGCAAATTTAGACTTTTATGTTAGAACAGCAAGTGCTTTACACACTGAGCCATCTCTCCAGTCCAGAGGATTTCATTGCCGTTTGTCCCCCCACCTCCACCCCTCATGCTCCTTACCTGAGACTCTATGTAAACACAAATGCACACTTCCCTTTGCTGAGAGGCATGCTTAGTCCCTTTAACCTTCCTAGAGTATGCCTTTATGAGTTCCGTTTAAGACACTTTTACCAGTCTCACCAGCACTGAATTGCTCCTGAAGGGAACATTTTAAATCACGGGTTCACTTTTTCAAAAGTATTTACCGAGGGCCTACTGTGGTAGGGAACTGTTGTAGATCCTTTGCGTGCATTCTCGTACATCACGAGCAAAACGAAGCCTTTCTGTTGAGTTTATATACTAGCAAGGACTATGACAAACAATAGATGTAAAAGACGACAGTACAAGATAGAATACGCCAGGAGAGTGTTCAGCAGTTTGGTAAAGGATGGAAAGAAGGAGGGGGACGCAGGAGGAGAAGCAGGCAGGTAGCTGGCTGTGTGCAGTGTGAGCCGGCGTTCAAGGGAAGGCCTCATAGACAGAGTGACAGAGGTGCTGTAGAGGCGGAGCCTGTGGGGATGGGAGTATGCTTGCTTTCTTTGAAAATACCTCCTCGGTTCCTCGGTTAAGAGGCGCTCCTGATGCAGCCATGAGACTAAAAATCCCAAAGGCATGGAGAGAATTTCCTTCCAAGGAAGCTTGCCTCCTGGGGCTGTGTTTTAATACTGTTTTGCCAATCCAATTTGTGGATCGGTTCACTGGTCTTAAAAAGTTGAAAATGTAGGTCATCTGGAAGTCTAGCAGTTGGGTGGGTCACGGTTCAGTAACTTTCTTAAGCCTCTGTTGTTGTGGTACTGAGACTGAAGGCAGCGTTCCAAAAAAAAAAAAAAAAAAAAAAAAAAGGCTGTGTCCTCTATTGCTCTGGCTATGTACACACTGATAGAATGCCCTAACCCTTTAACCTATGCATTCTCAGTTACTCATAGTATAAAGATATTCTTGAACACCTATACTGAGTAGGGATGCATGTCTACAAAGATTTGGAAATACTAGACCTTAGTTCATGTCTAGAGCAGATAGACACTGGTTATGTTTATTCCCAGTGTGCGGTTAAGTATGAGCTGTCACAGACAGAAATCAAATGTCACCACAGTAGGAGGGCTGCGAAAAACAAATCAGTAGAAGAGACACCATGGGGAAGATGGTGTCTGACGAAATTTGCAGAGGTTTGTGTGGGGGCGCGGATCTGCAGAAAGGACAGGAGAGGATCACAGTCTCAGAATTCAAACAAGGAACAGAGGGGCAGGCACGACAAGCTTCCCAGAGCACCTCCGAGATGACAGGGAGGCCAAGTGCACATCCCGGAAGCATGTCCTAGCTCCCAAGGAGAGTTTCTTCAGCTGTTGGGAGCCAGGAACTCTCCCAGCGGACATGACACATTTCTCCTGTGCTCCACTGTGGGCTCTGATAGGCAGGGCAGCGTAGAGACCATGTTACGTTGCTATGTGGAAGAACTGATTTTTTCCACGACATTCTTCTGAACTGCATTTAAGTTTCTTCCCTTGAAGATTCTTTGTCCGTTCCTGACTGGCACAACGCCTTCTTCCCACAGTGCTTAGCTGATCCTTATTAAAATGAGAAAGTCTGTAAAGATGAGTCGCCACCTACCCTCCCCAGTATGAGACCTTCCCCTCCCACGCCTCCTTGAGGATGTATTTGTATGGCTGTCATTTTATCCTGGAGTCGTGGTCTAACTTTTACTTTCTTTAAAAAAATCATTTCTAAATCATTTTATACATTTTAAATTAAAATAGAATTACATCACCTCCTCCCTCCCCTTTCCTTCCTCTGGCCCCTTCCAACTACCTCCCCCCCAACCTTTTGTATGATCCCCCTCAAATTATGGCCTATTTTGATTACTGTTATTACACACACACACACACACACACACACACACGCAAACGCACACACACACACACACACAAGAACACAAATATGTGCAAATATCTACATAGAACTTGCTGAGTCCGTTTTTGCTGTTGATGTGCTCCTGGATTCAGAGCTGACCCCTTGTATCAGACAACTGATAGGGGACGCATCCCTGGGAGAGTCTAACTCTCTGTCTCCCAATGGTAACCCGTTGCCTGCAGTTACTCGTCAGAGGGTGTGACTCCATGAGATTTTCCTCTTACAGTGTCAGCGCATCTATTAATATTCCTATCGCGCAGGTCTTGCTTATGTAGACATTTTTATGAGAGATGTTCCGCAACAGACTTCCTGGTATTCTGGCTTTTATAATTTTTCTGCCTCCTCTTTCACGGCGTTCTCTGAGCCACAGATGTGGGAACTGTAATGGAGATGTATTCACTGGTCTAGGTTCCCATGATCCACTGACCTCTGTGTTGCGTCCAGTTGTGGCTTTCTGTGATAATCTGCCTTTGGTGTAAAGAGAAGCGTCTCTGATGAGGGGTGGTAGCTACACTTATTCATGGGCATAAGGATAAGATTTAGAGTACAGTAAGGAATTATGCTGGTCTTGCAAAGTGGTGGTCGTAGGTTCTTTCCTAAGGTCTACGGTGGCCTACTTTTTTATGGTTAAGATTTTTAGAAACTATTTTAAGGGGATATTGTGGATGAGTTGAAAAGATCATCACGTATGGATCAGGAAGGCAATTGGCTATAATTCAGCTACGTTTAATTATCAAATTCAAATTTTGGCAATGTAGCCTTCAATATGCTTTTCACTTGACAAATAATGTTCTCAATGTTCAATACAATCTGATACATTGCCTGTTCCATAATTGGCAATAAATCTTTGGGAAGCCATGCACATCACATGGCTACATCTACAGGTACTGAACAATTTAATCACAGTATTTACTAGGTACTTCTGAAGGGCTCTAGGAACTTAATTGATTTAACCTTAACTATGTTATTTCATTCAGACAACAATAATACAAGGTAGAGATTATTAGTATTTGTGCAGGTGTATTTGTGTGTAGTGTGTGTGTGTAGTGTGTATGTATGTGTATTCCAGTGCATGTAGGCCCAGATGTGTGCAGGTACGTGTTGTACTCAAAGTTGATGTCTGGCTTCATCTTCAATTGCTCTTTATTAATTTTATTAACTGAGGTAGTACCTATTGCTGAACCCAAAGCTCACCAATTATGACTGCTGCCGTCTTCCCCTGGGGATCCCCTCCCCTGTCTGTCTCCAAACTTCTGAGATTACAGGTGGCTGCCTCTACTGCCTGGTTTCTATGTGGGTCCAGAGGAGCTAATGTGCATGAAAAGCACATTACCACTGAGCATCTCCCCAGTTAGATTGTTTTATTCTTATTCTTTTACTCGTATTTGTGCTAGAGAGCAAACCCAGGCTTCTCATAGCTAGGCAAGCATACATCCAGTTAACTACAACATCAAACATTTTTCCATTTCTTTCCTTTCCTTTCCTTTCCTTTCCTTTCCTTTCCTTTCCTTTCCTTTCCTTTCCTTTCCTTTCCTTTCTTTTCCCTTCCCTCTCTTCCCCTCCCTTCCCCTTCCTTCCCTTTACCCCGCTTCTTTCTCTCTTTCTAAGTGTGTAGCACTTAGGGCTTGTAAAGAACAGGGACTTGGAGAAGGTAAGGAGGCTGCCTATGATCTACAGATAGAGGGAGAACAGGCTCTTTGGAGACCTCATACACAGAAAAGTACTTTTAGAAGAATGGAACATCCTTGCTTACCTCACAGACGCTGAAACAATGTTAGGAAAGAAATCATATTCTTGTATCTCTACTTAAGCGAGACACTGTGACTTCCTTATGTTGACCAATAGTCTTCAGAGCAGCCAGGATAACTGGTCTACCTTTTGGGTATAGTTGATGAGAGATGGATTTAAATATTTTCAACTATATGGTGTTTTTAAAAAACCCCATAGAAATAGGTTTCTTGACATGTTGACCTTGCCAGTATCTAATTAACATTTATTCTTTCCTATTGTGATGCAATATTAGTTTAGTTGACTTCGTCAACTCCCAAGTTTGCAAGCTTTTTTAGGACAGGGACTGGGTGAGAGAGACTATGTTTCACTCCATGTTCTTGCCAGATGTAAGGCAAGTCACTGCTATCCAATAAACACTTCTAAAATTTATGGCTGCCTTCCTTGATTGGTTGTAAGTATTCAAGTTTTACAAGAACAGGTTCGGGGATTTCACTCAGTGGTAGAGTGTTTGCTTAGCAAGCACAAGGCTTCGAGCTTAGTCTTCAGCTCTGGAAAAACAAGATAAAACAAAACAAAAATCAAAACCAAGAAAGAACAAATTTAGAAAGCCTAATCTGCAACTTTTGGGAGGCAGAATTATTAGATAAATGTACTGTTTTTTGATACTGTCCTTGACCAAAGTTATAGATGGAGATTCATAGTCTCCCAGCTCTGTGGTTCTATGCTAATTAGGTTGTTTAGGAAACTATGAATGTTACTGGCGAGAGTACCTCTAAACTAACACGTATTTTTCTTTCTTCTAAAGGCTAACATGGACACAGAAGGCTTTCTTGTGGGCCATGATCCTTTTTAAAACATTCACTTTTCTAATTTACAGGTAAGGTTAACTCTATAGTAATTTGTACTTTTATCTATTGCTGTTATTGTGGTGGCGTATGAGCATATGATGTGTGTGTGTGTGTGTGTGTGTACACTTGGCACATGTGTGGAGGTCAGGGAACAGCTCTACAGAGTCAGTTCTCTCCTTCTACTAATATATGGGATCTGGCATGGAATTCAGATTGTCAAGTGTGCAGTACAAGTGCCTTTTAGCTATCTTGCCAGCCTGTACTTTTAAAGATCCACCCCCGCCCCCATACCCTGTGTGTGTGGGGTGAGTGTGTGTGTGTGTGTGTGTATGAACCCATATGTGAGAACCTACGGAGGTCAGAACAGGGTGCTGGATCCCCTGGAGCTGGAGCAGGTGCTGGGAACCAAGCTCAGGTCCTCTGGAAGAGCATCAAAAGCGCTGAATTCCTTTTATACAAGATCAGGCAGGCTTTTCCTCAGAGTAAAAATTGATAAGGTGTGATGAGTGTCTGCTTCACGGCTTTCCTATGTTTTTTTTCTAATCAAGTAGTCATTACATTGCTGGACAGAAAACTGAGGTCATTGCCTCAGTTACTTTTATGTTACTGTATACAATAGCCTGACAAAGGCCACTTACGGCGGGGAGACTTTATTTTGGCTCACAGTTCAAGGTACGGTCCACCATGATGGGGGAGTTACGGCACCTGGAGCCTGAAGCGGCTGGTCGCAGTGTATCTGTAGCCAGGAAGAGAGCAATGGATGTTTACATGGACTGAGTGCTCACAGTCACCTGCCTTTCTCCTCTGGGCTGTTCCGGAACCAAGCCCAGGGAACGGTACTGTCTGCTTTTCGTGTAGGCATTCTCAGAGGATAAACTCTCCTTCACACATATGCCTGGAAACTTGTCTTTTAGATGACTCAACTCTGTGATGTTTACAGCTCTAACCAGCACAGCCTTTCCAGTGTGCATTGTTCTGGATGCTTCTTTTCAAGAAACCATTTTGACAAATTAACTGAGGAAAGAGAAGGAAGCCACCCTGCGTGAACCACATAGTGCAATACGAGGAGAATGCCCTCTGCAATGGCCAGTTGCTACAATGCTTCCTGTCTCAGTGCACCGGGAAATTATTCAGTTAACTTGTTTCGTGTAAGTGGTCCCTACTGAGAGTACCTTCCATTAAAAGCCCTTTAGCTGACAACGCAAAGAAGATGATTCTAGATCCGTGATGTTGGAATCCTGCTGTGAGCTGATGGGCACGGACACTAACCTGTTAGGGAACCTTGAACTTACAGCGGTGCTACACAGAGCCCAGTGGACAGCTGGGCTCTGCGCACCCAGTGCTGTCCATCGGCTGTAGGAGAATCACTTCGTCGGGGTAATGGAACAGGAGGGCAGTGGCTTGGGAAGTGAGCATAGATTCAGAACGCCTCTCATTTTCTTTGTTCTTTCTGAATGGAAGTTTTATTTCTCTCCCATAAACCCAAACCTATTTATACACAATAATATGCACAAATCCATAGAGCTTTTGAAACCATCCCTTCAGAGACCGTACGGGCCGTGTTATACCTGTTCCAGATGACGGGTGCTTTGGGAGAACGTAAGCACGTGGCTTTTCACTCCTGGCTGCAGAATTAGGGCTGACGTGCAGAGATCTTATAAAAGCTTGACTTTGTTAACAGTCTTCCATCATTGGTTTTTCTTTTCTGAAGCCAGTTCGAATTTCAGGGAAAATTCAGCTGAATAAAACATTTCATGTAAATTTTATTTGATCTTGTTTACCTTTTTTTTTTTTTTTGCTTCTAATGAGGCACAGATTCTTAAATCAGCCAACTCGAACTAACGCACCCAAAGGCCATGTTCCCCAGCAGTCAGCACTGCCCGTTAAAGGGCATACGCTCTTGAACAGTTTGCTTTGTTGTTTACTAACAAACCTGTCTTCCTCAGCTGTGCGGTTTTTGGAAGCAGTTCTGATTTCCTGATGGCGCTTTGATTGCCCAGAGTGAAGCTGTGATGGGCATCCTCCCTCCCTCCCTCCCTCCCTCCACCCTGTTGGATAGCACTTCCTCCTCTCTGTAGCTGTGTATACCACTGCCACCCTGCTCCTAGACTCCCTGGCTTGCTCTTCCCGCATCTAAATGCCATTCTTCACCTGGGCCAACTACATGTTCATTTACCGAGGGAAATGCTCTTTCTTCAAGGCTCAACTCAACGTGTGCTTCTGCTTGAGCTCCTTGCCACATTGTTCTTTGCCTTAGAACTTCCAAGCATCATGGCCAGTACTGTTTCTATTATAGACAGGAGAGTTATCAGTGCCAGAGTCACCACTGGAACAAACACAGTCAGGAGGTCACAAAGGGCATATGCTCACGCCCAATTTACTGTGTAATAGCAACTATGCAGGATGTTTACCAACTGCACCCTTGCACCAAGGTGACCACTATGAGCACATCTGCCCAGCTACTGCCTGGCCACCTGGGACTGTTAATCTTTGTTACCAATGATTATTGTCTCAAAACAACGTATGCAACCATCCTCATTTTGCCTTTAAACCCCTTTCTTTTTCTTTGCCTGTTTGGCTATACCAAGGCTCTGCCACAGTTCACTGCGGCACCGGTACCTCAGGTTTGCACATCTCTTGCTTGTTCTTGAGCAACCTCCTTTTTTACTTAGGGTCTCTTCTTATTTGTTATTCAGGTTGACACAGACATTTTCTTTTTCTTATTATTAGGAGAGGTCATATACATCTTCTTTTCCCCCCCATTAGTTTGTGAGACTCTAGAAGAAGACCATGTCCTTCTACAGTCTAGAGAATATACTTCAGGACTTGCTGAATACAGAAGCCTGCTTATTTCTCAGCAAATGGGCAATTATCAAACCTTAGAGACTATTAGTAAATTGCATTTTCTTTGACCTCAGATTTTCTCCTTGACCTTCCCTTTCTGAGTTCAAGTTAGACTGGGTGGAAAATTGTCAAGAAGGACCCTGGTAAAGACAAGCCACATCCTTTCATGAGCTCTGACAACCGGGGACAACTAGCTTTGATTTTCATAACGTGCTGTTTGTTGGTCTCAGAGCCCAGTTCGCAGAAATAAAATACTTTCCTGTGCTTTGTATTTTAAAAATGTGTTTATGTAAGAACTGAAGAGAATAGACACTGCTTCTTCTATGTTTATGAAGATTTTTACTGCATTATTGAGAAACTATCACTAGGTTTCATAAAGGAACAAAAATCTAAATTATTAGAGTATGAAATGTCCCTAGGCAACACTTTTCTACAGTCTCATTAAGTATAATGTCCTTAACTTCTAAGCTCTCATTTGATTCACTGAAGGCGATGTACTCATATAATTATGAAAATTTAAGACTTCAGAAGGAAAATAACAGTAATAAACGCTCAAGACCCAAGCCATTCACCCAAAGCAGCAAGTTATAAATGCAAAAGTTGCTGCTGTCAAAATGTACTTAGAAGCTTAAGTCCACGGAAACGGTGTGGGAAGGCCACTGTGTCTGAGATACTAGCCAGTTTAGTGGTAAACCTATAAAGTATGGGCTACAGGGAATTTAATGATGTTGTACTGGATCTCGTAGCATCTTTGTCCTGAACCCTGGGGAGAGAAACCTTCATTCTCAATCCTTTCATACACAGTGTAGGACAGAAACCATTCTAGCTACAAAGAGAACTTCACAGGCAGACGCTGCAAGGCAAGCTCAGGATAATAAGGCAGGCAGGCAGAGAGTGGAGGTGCAGATTTGAGGCGGTAGATTCTTCATCGATTCATTAACAGAGCGTGCCTAAGGAGGCTTAGCATTGAGTTTAAAGCAGATGTAACAAGGAAGGGCCCTGATAAAAGGAAGGAACATTACAGACATGGGACAAGGAACGCCAGGGCATGTAGAGGAACCGGGGATGTGTGAAGAAGGACCAAGCAGCCTGGAGACAAGCTGAGGATTAGGGTTCGGGGTCTGCCCCACGGCTTCTGAAGGTAGAAACAGACACAGAAGAGCCAGAGTTTGTGCATTACCTTTGCATTATCTTCTGAATTTAGATGTTTGTATAGATCTGTACCCCAGGCAACTGTATCAAAAACTACATTTGGTTCTTGTGTATGGATTTACTCTCTCTCTCTCTCTCTCTCTCTCTCTCACTCTATTCTCAGCAAATTTTAGGCCATACCTACAGTCTCAGCATAAGGAACCTTTACGGGGGTGGAACTAATAAGCAATTTGGAGTAAGATTTTCGTGAGTAAGCAGAATCAAGGACAGCAGCTACAGCTACAATCCACTCACAATTAGAACGTACAACAACAACAGTTTCTTTATCACATTCAAACTAATTGGCTGCCTGCTAGAATCCCTATTTACTGATTAACAAGGAACAACAACAACAACAAAAGAGTTCAATGTCCTATGTGGTTCACCGGGTCTAATAGTTTCCATCTTCCATTTAGAAAACATTCTACCCAGTCACTGGGCTTCTTCCTCCCTCCCTGCTTCCTTCCTAGTGTACAGACAGGCAGCATACTTTTGTCTTGTTGGGCATGGAACCTTTCAGTACCCTCAATTCCTTACTGACTCAGTATTGCCATACACAGGCCAAGTATGTGCCCAATGTAACCCCATTTTTTTTTTTTTGGCTCTTACAGCCTTGGGGATGGAGGTGACTTAGTATAATCTGTACCCTTTTGGGATCCACTGTATGCTCTTTAATCTGATAGGACATTGTACTGGCTTTGACCTCGAGAGCCAATGGTTTCCTCTAGAATCCTTTGGGATGGATGCTGACAAGAGGCAGCAATTGTTCCCTCTAGCCAGACTCTCAGCTACTTTTCCAAGAGCCATCTGGGCAGTGATGGTGATTCAGGAGGGACATCCCTCAAGCTCTCCCTGCTCCATGTGTCTTGGTTTTGGTGTTGCACTGAGGTGCTCACAGGGCAGTCAGGGGTTGGAGGAGACCATCTCTTACCCGAGTGTGAACTGAGAGAGAGGACAACAGCCCCTTCCTGGCCCTCAATACCTCAGGGCAAAGCTCAAAGGGAATGCTAAGGACACATTATGTCATTTCCGTTCTCCTGTGTTTCTCTCCTTTGCTAGTTTAAATCATTACTGTGACTGAGGGGGGACTATTTTTTTTTCTTTTACTTTCCCTATGTCTTATTTTCCCCTCTTGAATCTAGAGGAGGCTTAATGAAGGTTATTGTCCCGGCGTCTGAAAAGATTGTGGCAGCTGACTCTTCTTGGCTCGGAGACTGACTTGTCAAAGGAAGGCTGGTATTTAGAAAAATCATCTCTCAGAACTTGAGCATAGATCGTAGATCTTCTTGCCTAATCCTCTTTAAATATCAAAACCTGGCCTTTTCCTTTGTATTTCCAATCACTAGTTACAGCTTTTTCTCCCCCACCCAACAGCCGCAAGGAAATACTTTATGTAATGCACCTAGAAAGAAAGTAGGAAGCACACATCTGTAGCTCTTTCCTCTGAGTTAGAATAGTCCATCTTGGAGAGGTGCATAGAGGCTGGGGATACGGCTCAGTGGATAAAACTGCTTGCTGTGAAGGCAAAAGTGCCTGAGTTCAAACCCCCAGTACTAACATAAAAGTGTATGCTATAACCCCAGTATCAAGGGGCAGAGACAGATCCTGGGCGCTTGTTGGCTGACTAGTCCCAGTCTAGCAACAAAAGCTTCAGGTTCAGTGAGAGACTATGTATCAAAAAGAAGGTGGGGATATGTAGAGAAAGATACATCAAGATCTGGCCTTCACACTCGCCTGCAGATACAAAGCCTTCTTGTCATGCCCACCTATTGGGAGGTTTGAGGGAGAAGATGGCTTCTTTTTTTTTTCCTTGTCTGCTTTCATTGTTTGCTGGTGTCTGCATCTACTCTGCCGCTGCCACTGCTGCCAGTCTTTACTGACACTGGACCCGTCTTCTTTGGCCTCTTACCAGGGACTGACACCCATAGCTCTGCAGGAATTCTTCAGGTTTTTATCACTATATTGGGACTGCTGAAGCATTCAGCATTTTGGACTGAACAGCTAGTGGTTTCTCAGGCCCTCAGTGAGCAGTTAGCCAATGGAAATCATCTAATCCAACCCAATAAGAACCTTGTGTAATATATACTTACTCTAGGTCCTATTGCTTTATAGAACCCTGACTAGTCATTCAGTTCTAAGGTTAGCAGTATTTACAAGTCATTGACTGTCATAGGAAGCACTGATTGTGTGTGTGTGTGTGTGTGTGTGTGAAAAAGATTCAAATTCCTTTAATCTTAAGCAAAATATTCTGAATAATAAAGTAGGCAGTATGTTCTAAAGCAATGGTCGTTTCATATATTTTGAGAAACATGAACAGCCAGTGTTAAGATGCTGCAGAGTACTCTCCTTAACGTTGGGCTACCAAATTCAAGGTTTTTCCATTTTCAGTTATAGATAGGAATTCAAGTCTTTGCCTATATATGTCATCGCACAGGTACATCCTCCCTTGATCCCAGCATCGTATCGATGTCTGTGCTCTGTGAAAAGTTGCCTCTTACCAAACTTTCAAGAAGTTTTTTGGATTTAAAGTTCTATGTCTGGTGATATTTACCTCAAATTCCAGCCATCTGCTGAGGAGTGAAATGTCCCTGGGATCCCTGCTGTTCAGTTTGGAAGAGACCGTGTGACTGTATACTTTCTATGCAAGGACCAGTCTCCAGAGGAAGATGAGCCCAGAAGAAAGACTTCACCTTGCCTTCATTTCAATATCTGTTACCACAGTGCCAGTTTCTAGTTGGGGGAATTTACCTTTCTCATTCTCTCTGCTTTAAGTTGAACTGATACCTTTCTTTTTATTGTCTCTAGCTTTTGACTCTAGAATTTAGCCGTTCCTGATATTATTTCATTTTTTTAATTGATCTTTCTCTTTGTAACTTTTGGTGTGCCTTAACATTCTGAGTTGTGGAGCTGGCGACATGTCTCAGCGAGTAACAAGAACATTTGTTACACAAGGGCAAGGATCCAGGTGCAAAGCTTGTAGTCTCAATAGTGGGAGGAGGAGGAGAAATGAGGGTCATAATGGCTTATTGGCCAGCCCACAAGTGACCCTCAGATTCAATAAGAGACCCAGGTTCAAGAGAATAAAGGGAGCAATAAACAGTGACAACCTGGCTTCCATGTGCAGGCATAAACACAGGGAATTGGGTACACGTCCACCCTCCCATACTCCTTCCCACAAACAAACAAACAAACAAAAAAGCCTTCCACCCAATTCAAAAGCTTTCTTTCCCTCCAGGAAGATACCTTTACTAGTAACTTTCTCCAAAACGTATCCTCCAATCAACAGATAATCAAAAATTAAAATTTCATACTTTGATAGACAATATGATTTTGTTATCCAATTTCAACAGTTATGTTACCAGTACCTAGAAAATGTATCCCTCTCATCTGCTCTCTGTTTACCTCACCTTACCTTACCTTACCTTACCTTACCTTACCTTACCTTACCTTACCTTACCTTACCTTACCTGATTTGGCTTTCTTTTCCTTTCCCCTCCCCTCCCCTGCCCCTTCTTCCCCCAGTCTTTCTCTCTCTCCTCCTAAAGCATTTGCACATCATGTCATTCTTAGGTTTTCTTTATATCTTGCTCTTGCACAGACCTGGATAGTTGCAGAGGATTTTGAAGCTGCATTTTTTTTTTTTTTTTTAGCAGAAATGAATCCCCTTTGCACAGAGGAATGGTCCATGACGAAGGGACAGAAGCCGGTGAACCATGAAAGCTCTGCTCACTGGTCCAAGTTTATGATGTCATTCAGTGGGAGGCAGAGTGTGAACGGAGGAGTCAGCAGAGACTTCGGTAGGTCTTTTCAGAGTGTAGGCAGACCAGCACATTCACACTTGGCCACAGGGGCAGTGATACAGCAGGGGTTCATAACTCCTTCCTGTTGGGTACCCGAATCAGCCTTTATTCATCACAAAGAGGAAACTGTTATCACTAATTCTTTATTGCTTAGATTACTGGCAGAGACCTAGTTGCTCCAAGTCATAGACAGTCAGTTTAGATGCAACATGCTTTTTTTCTGATTCAAAGCTCCCGCTCAAAGCCCATGTAACACACAGAGAACAAAATTAGGGACAGGGTGATTAGGGAAAGTTAAGGAAACTCAAGTGGGTGGGTGAGGAGATTGGTAGTAGAGGACTTAAAGCAAGGTTAAAACAATTAAGGACTATAGGAATTTTTTTTTTTTTTTGGCTCAAAAGGTAATAAAAATATCACATGATGCAAATCCCCAAGCCATAGGCAGAAGGCCTTTCTAAGTCCCTCTGGTCTAGAGGGTCAGGCTGTTTTTGGAGGAAGTCAGAGCCTGACTCCTGAGGCAGTGTCTATCTTTAAAGATGCTTTCAAGTTTGCAATACATGTCTATGCTTATTTAATAAGCTAGGAAAAACGATCTGGAAGTTTGTGTCTGTGAATCAGATTGGGGCGTAGTGCTGTTTTCCTAGTAACAATGGGAATAAACCACCAGCTTTTTCTTCCTGTTTCCTAAGTGTTCCGTAGTGTGGATTTATGAGAGTCTGCCATGACGGCTGACATCTGTGACACAGGAATAACTGATGCTTTCTTTTTAAATTTTATTTTAAATTACATGTGTGTGTGTGTCTGCGTAGGTATGTGCGTATGAGTACAGCATGCTCCAGAAGGCCAGAAGAGGGTGCTGATTTCCCTGGAGCTGGAGTTAGGGGCGACTGGAAGCCACCTGACCTGGATCTGAACTTCAGTTCCCTGCAAAAGCAGTAGGTATGCGCTACACCGCTGAGCCCTTTCCCAGCTCCAAGCCTAATGCTCCCTGTTCCCAGAATTTGGTGCTTCGGTTTCAAGGGGTTACAGTCGCACATGTAGCTCCTGCTGTAGCTACTGGTTGGACAGAAGCCATGTTCGTGCCTAGAGACAGTGCAATTGCTGTTTACTATCTTTTCTGAAGGGAAACAGTCACGCATCCAAAGATAGAAGAAGGTATCTACATACCTATAGAACAGAACATTGAAAGCTTGAGCAAGAAGCAACAGCTGGTGATGTTTCCTTTCGGTACCCAAATGCTTATTAGTTGACTGACATATTGTAATCATAAAATATGGAATTACAATTCTTATTGCATTTATTTATTTTGCATGTACATACATGTGAGCTCACATGCCACAACATATATATATATAAAGAGAGAGAGAAAGAGAGAGAGGTCAGAGGTCAACTTGCAGAATTCTGTTCTTAACCTTCTATCAAATGGGTCCCAGGACTGAACTCAGGTGGTCAGACCTGGCAGCAGACATCCTTATCCTCTGAGCCATCTTTCAGTCCAGAAAGTATTAAATTTCAACCAACAGTCACTTATCATTTATCGCATGTGTATATTGTTTCATTGTTTACAAAACGCTTTTTACATATGACTTTGGTTAGCCTCAGAACCAACCCAGCAAAGGCAGCTTATTTTTGTCTTTGTTTTCAAATAAGAAACTAAGGACAGGGATTTAAAGGGACTCATTTAAGTACATACACTCAGAAGTGCAAGAAGCAGAGCAGGTAAATTTGAATTGTGTCACCAACTCCAGATATTTCTCCATCACACCACATGGTCTGATGATCCCCATTGATCATGATGCCTCTCAGATTCCAGTGGGAGCATTTCAGAGGTGAGGGTGAAATCTGAGGTTGTTGCTGTCCTTGAGGGTTTTCAGGTTGGTGGATCTTAGGGTCCACAGGTGAGTGGAACAATGTTGTGAGCCAAGCTGGAGGCTGCAGCTTCAGGACTTGCCAGATACAAGATCCCTGGGCATCTGGATGGGCACGGACATATGCTTGGATCAACTTTCCTCACTGAATTCAGATAGTTGTTGCAAGAGAGAAGAAAAGACTTATAGAGGCCTCGAAGCAGGTGTGCCAGCAAAGGGTTGTCACTGTCTTCCTCAAAGGACTCAGTGTAAGTTATTCTTGTCAGCTGTGTTGATCAATAAGGTCTTCTTTAAAATCATGACACATCTAGATCTTATTCTTATGAAGGTAGCCTATATAGATAATGTTTCCCATTAAATGTATCATTTTGGTTCTGGAGTACATCCTGACATGTGAGCAGTTGGAACTTCAGTCTTGTGTAGTCAGAACATTTCACTACTGCTCTGGGTGTGCTGGAAACCTTAGTGTCACCAGACTCTAAACAGGAGACTCTTAGCTAAGAGCTTATTTTCTGTGAAAAGGAAAATCATACATCTTGGATCCCATTCTGCTCCAGTCTCTGGATAAGTCCACACCTTATCTTTTGTACTACTCTGTTTTGGACACAACATACTCCTATATTGAGGGGCCATTCTACTGAGATCTCCCAGAGCTTACTCTAAAGACCCCCGCTCAACTTCGTGCCCAGTGTTCACAGTTTTGAGTACTTAGGGTCCAAGTTTTCCTCAATTGTAAATTTTCCTTACTCCGGCTTCATGATTTTCCTTCATGTTGTCTTATTGATGGGTTCTATTGCTGTGATGAAACACCGTGACCAAAAAGAAGATGGGGAAAAAGGAGTTTCTTTGGCTTATGCTTCCACATTGTAGTATAATCATTGGAGAAAGTCAGGACAGGAACTGAAAGGGGGCAGGAACCTGGAGGCCAGAACTGATACAAACGCCATGCAGGAATGCTGCTTAGCCCATAGCTTGCTCAGGCTGCTCTCCTATAGAACTAAGGACCACCATCCCAGAGATGGCACCGCCCACAATGGACTGGGATCTCCCACATCAATCTCTAATTAAGAAAATTTCCTACAGGCTTATCTATAGCCTGATCTTATGGAGATCATCATCTTAATTAGGGCTCTCTTCTTTCAGATAACTCATTTATGTCAAGATGATATGAATCTAGCTAGCACAGGTACTAGCCTCCACTATTTCCTGTTTGGTATCTTGTCCTAAGTAGAGTGTTACTGGCTGTTTCCTGCATTTATTTTGTGTGATGTTGATCATCTTGAAGCAAGCCCCTTGGAGAACATCTCTGAGCTCTGGGCAGCCTCTGCTCACAGCGCCTTGCAAACGGGTACATAAAAGGGAGCCACCAAACAGGCTCTGTATAAAGCATTACAAAATCATTAGCCCCAACTCACTGGACAAGGGAAAAGGAGCTTTCATTCAAACACTACTTCCTCTGTCTTTGTGATTCCAGATGTGTGCATTTGTGATGTTCAGGTACATTTCCTCAGCGCTCTGCTCTCTAGCAGGATAGCGAGAGGGGCAGGCAGCGTGCGGAAGCATCTTAGCGCGTGCTGTGGCATGTTGATAGGCGTGCTGTCAGCCTGTTTTACTATTATCCTATAGTATCAGCTGTGGTTCTGAATTCTTTGAAGGCTAAAGAGAAGTTCTTGTCTCTGACAACTGAAGGAACAGCTTGACTGGGGAAAAACAGTGTTGAAACCTGACAGTGAATGTAGCGAACATATGTCGCATTTATAGACAGGGAGACAACAAAACTTAGCAGGGCCTTGGAAAAATGTGCAAGCTGCCTGACAGGTGTGACATCTCAGTGCCATGAGCAAGAGCTCTCTGCTGGGCAGTCTCTGTGTCTGGTGAGACTTGACTGGTCACAGATGAAAATTCCAGATCACTGGGCTGTTTCTTCAGTGTCTGCATCAAATAACACCACAAGTCAAGTAAGGCTTGTCTACCAACAATAAGGTTGGAAGTATACTCAGTTAAAACAGCGTAAGACGGGTTGGGGGAGTGCTCAGCCCGTAATGCGCTTGCTGTACAAACATGAGGACCTGTGTTTCAGCCCTCAAAAATCACCTGGGGAAAAAGCGCCAAGCACGATGGCACGTGCCTGTAATCCCAGTGCAGGGGAGGTAGAGAAAGGACAAGCCTAGTGCTAGCCAGCCAGTCTAGCTGAACTGGAAAGCTCCAGGTGCAGTGTGAGACTGTGTCTCAGAAAATACAGTAGAGAGCAATTGGGGAAGACATGTATTATCGGACCCCACACACATGTACACACACACATCTGCAGACACAGTCATGTTTTCAAGCATGATCATTGGGTATTGGATAATCAGTTGGTGTGCTCTTCCTTAGGGAAGACTATTCTTTCTTCTTATTGTTTCTTAGTTTCCTGTAGTTTATGTGTGTGCGTGCGTGTGTGTGTGTGTGTGTGTGTGTGTGTGTGTGTGTATGTGTGTAAGATTGGGGAATTCTGAGTTTCTCCCTTTCTACTTTGGCATGCCTGTTTGTCTTGTCTTTGTTCAGGCCATGTCTAAGCAGCCATGTTGTTGAGACTTTATAAGTGTAGCCTCTCATATTAGTAGAGAACACAATTAGTAGGAAACAGCAAACTACCTGATCTTATGGCTTTTACAATCTTTTAACCCACTATTCTGCAGTGATCCCTGAGCCTTAGGTGCAAGATCTGTTTTGTAGATGTATCCGTTGGAACTGGGCTCCACAACTCTGTATTGTGATTGGTTGTGGTTTTCTGTAACGGTCTCCATCTGTTATAAAGAGAAGTTTCTTTGATGAGGGGTGAAGACTACACTATCTACAGGTACAAGGGAACATATTTCGAATGTAGTTAGGAATTAACTGGTTTTGTACTGGCTAGTTTTTATCTGAACTTGATACAGTTTAGGTTCATATAGGAAGACAGAATCTGAACTGAGAAAATGCCCCAGTGGGTTGGCCTGTGGGATATTTCTTCATTAGTTATTGATGTTGGAGGGCCCAGTCCATTGTGGGTAGGGTCATTCCTAAGCTGGTGGTCCTGGGACTTATTAAGAAAACAGGCTGAGCAAGCCATGGGGAGCAACCCAGAAAGCAGCATCCCTCCGTGACCTCTGTTTCAGTTCCTGTCTCAAGGTTCCTTGACTTGAGTTCCTGTCCTGACTCCCTTCAGGGATGGCTCATGACCTGCCAGCCAAAATAAAATTTCTCCTCAAGATACTTATGGTCATGGTGTCTTATCATAGCAATAAAAACCTTAGTTAAGACACTCATGTAGACTGAACAGTATGGTACTGGATAATAATTGGGTTACTGAAGAAATCAAGAAGGAAATAAATGAAGTCCGAGAATTTGTTAAGTATCATGTTCGCTCATTTAGTCTTTACAGAAGCGGATGTGAGGATGTATGGTCAACTCATTCATTCAGTAATGGGAACCTGAATGACTAATAGTTATGGGCCCATTTTCCAGGCCCTAGAGACGTGGTTCTCAACCTTCTTAATGCAGTTTTAGTACAGTTCCTCATGTTGTGGTGACCCCCTAACAATAAAATTATCTTCAATGTTACTTCATAACTGTGATTTTGCTGCTGTTATGGATCATAATGGAAATGTCTCACATGCAGATGGGCTCAGGTGAACCCCGTGGAAGGGTCATTTGACTCTCAAAAGGAGTGAGACCCACAGCTTGAGAACGGCTGCACTAGATAACTAGTGGAGAAAGGCAATTTTTTTTCTCTCCCGCGAGATTTTTGACTGAGATATAAATTAAGAAAACATCTAAATCATAACTTGTGAATAGTGACAAAACTCACTTCAGTAAATTCACTGGGAACCGTTTCTGACTAGGAAGACATTCAGCTCTGTGGAACGTCCAGGCGGAGTACGTCCGAGATGCTTTCATCACTTCTGCCACTTTGGTTAATGAAGCGATTCCCTTTGTAATGTCATTAGAACATGAACAATTCTCCTACCAAATATAAAATGACACACATAGGATCATGTCACTCAGTGTCCCTCTGGAGAACCACAGGAAACCACTGAAACACACAACCTGACCTAGTTGCGTAAATCCAGGCAGTAAGAGATAAACAATTTTACGAGAGAGATTTGATTCCTATGAAGGACGCTCAACAGTGTCTCTTTTGCATAAGGCCACCTGCTTTTTTTTTTTTTTTTTTAGAACAAAGGAAGCTGTTGTATAAACATGTTTTTATTTACTTAGAGTGAGACACTTTTACAAGACTGTGGAAATATTGCACTTATAAATTCAGTGTTAAATTTTGAGAATAAAAGCCTTGGGACTGAGGTAATAACAAAATTAAGCTTTTAAATTTATTCATCTAAACTCCAATCAGCGCAGGATAAGTCCACAAAACATGTGGTGCTCCTGTAGGAAGCAGTCTGCTCTGCAGTCTGGTGGGTCAGATGCTCTCCTACTAGACAAGACACTCTCTGGTGTATGTATGCACTCACAGTGTATGCACACGGCGTCCATTCCACAGCATGGATTGCCTACATTTTGATTGCCGAGCATTTCTTTCAGTATTTCAAGCTTATTCCACACATATTCTGGAATATTTTTTTTTTTCCTTGGGGACTTGATATGTTCCCTTTCCTGATGGCAGATTGCCACACACACTCAGGGAAATGGACTCAACTGTGTGGTTGGAGAACAACGATTACATTTTAAACCACAGAGCATGCAATTTTCATTTTTTGCAGAAATACAAAATTCTACTGTAAATCACCTTTTAATTATTAAGGCATGGTGAACATATTGCTTTGCATTGGGTTTGCATTTGTGAAATGTGGGATCTTTTAGGTTTGTAGGACTTTGACACAGTATGCCGTTTTGCTAAGAAGAGATTGGAATCTCTGTCATTGAACCTTTTCACAGAAAACTTGCCACACCCCATTGGGATGTAGTACGCTTAATTAGAAGGGCCCGAGCTTAGGTTTTGTGGCCTCTGAACACCTCTGAATCCATTTGAAATTTGAAAAATACAGCCAGTATCATCTGCAATTCAGGTTGAATATAAAGAAGAAGAAAGGGGAGGAGGAGGAGGGGGAGGAGGGGGAGGAGGAGGAGGAGGAGAAGGAGGGGGAAGAGGAGAAGGAGGAGGAGGGTAGGGAGGAGGAGGAAGAGGAGGAGAAGGAGGAGGAGGAGGAGATAGAGGAGGAGGAGGAGGAAAGAAGAACAAACAGCAGCAACAAAAAGCAACCCTACATCACACGGGTATGATTATTCTATGTAGAGGGTAAAGAAACAGTAGCTATGCTTTTCTTTGCCACTTTACAAAATTTTTATGATTTGCTTAGGAAATTCTTAAAGATCTTATTTTAGTTAAAACAGAAAGTATATCATCATGCCGAGTTTCAGGGCAGTCTTGGCTATAGTGTGAGATCCTGTCTCAAAACAAGCATGCAAACAAACAACAAAACAACACAAGAAACAAACTAAACAAACCATATCACACTGTAACTTATAGAAGTTTTCATATATAGAAAAAAATCCTTAAGGTTAGCTCAGGTCTTCTGAACTCATAATATGAATCAGTCTAGCCATTACAGAAAAGTTGTTTCATTGGTGTATACTGATTTTACTTCTTCATGGATCAATGAGGATGCTATTTTCAGGGCCATTCAGAATGGTCTGTCCCATACGGCCAAACTGTCTGAATGTAGTTGGTAGAAGAAATGTCCTGAGCTATTAGTTTGAGAGAGCAGGGTGAGGCAGGCAAAGCTGTGTTCAAACGTTACTTGGTAATGAAGAGAATGTGAGCAGCTTGGGATGTCTAAACAGGATGACGTGTTGTTGTAAAGGTTGATGAGTAGGAGGAAAGGGGGCGTGGAGGAAAAAGGGGGAAATGGAGTCAAAGTCAAGTTCACTGAGCAGAAGCAGAAGTTTGAAACAGCATGGCTAGGAGTGGTAAAAATAGTCAGACTTTTAGTCATCAGTTGTTCAGGCTGTGGGAAGGTAAACAGATCGAAAACAAGTTTGTTTATCAAGAGAATAGCTAGGAGAAATTACAAAAAAAAAATGAGAAAGATATTGGGTCATTCTGCTGTAGTTGAAGCAAGAACTTTCAGAGACAGAGTCCTGACAGCCAGGGAACTTTAATTAAGTCTGCGCTGTTCGTGAGAGTGTGTCTTTGTTGTTTCACCATGACGAATTCTTCGTCAAAGGCATCCCTGCCCATCGGAGTTATTCTTTTTTATTGAATTTTGTGTAGTTTGTCCAACTCATTTCCAGAATGGTGGTGTTGATGCTTTTAAACGCTCTTTCTGGCTTATGCTGTGATCTCGTTGGTATGTAACTCAGAGACCAGAAAAGGAAAAACAAAACAACAAAAACATACCTTTGTAGACAAAATATCTGAAACATTTAAGGCATTAACTGTTAAACAAATGCAATGGTTAATGCTTTGAATTTTGTGGCCTGGAAATATCAAGAAAATGCAATATTTTTTGGTGAAATTATGTAATGTGGAAGAGGGTTACATCTCAGCTGGTGGAATGCTTGCTTACCACACAGGAGGCCCTGGGTTCTAGGCCTGGCTTTGCAGTATCTGGATTTGGTAGGACACACCTACAATCTTATCATTTAGAAATTCAAGATCAATACAATAAGTTCAAGTCAGCCTGGGGCACATGAGATCCTGTGTCAAGAACCACCAAACAAAAAAGAAAAACAAACAAAGCAGCAGCAGCAGCAGCAGCAGCAGCAACAACAACAGTAAAAACCAAAAATCAAAACAAAAAGGAAGAAAGAAAGAAAGAAAGACATAAAAGATGGTTAAACTTCATGTTTGGGTTTGTTCAACTACAAGCATTTAAACAAATACCTAAATAGAGTCGAAGACAAGATGGGGAAACAGTGCAGGGTCCAAAGGGATTTAGAAAAGACCCTTCTGGGGATAGTGGGCAAAGAAATGATTGGGCAGAAGGGGAAAAGAGGAGCCACAACCTGGAAGAGAAGAAAAGCCTCTGTTTTGAGACCATCCTTAGGAAATGACACAGAAGGAGAACAGCCAGGCTAAGGAAGCAGGAGAGCCTGTCAGCTGAAGTGATCTAGAAAGAAAAAGTCTTGTTCTCAACACATTGACCCGTACAATTTATGATTTTTCAAAGCCCCGAGGGTGCTAGTCAGAGTCGCTAACTAGACCCCAACGCTGGCTGGGGGCAAGCCAGCAGCAGCTCTCTGTATGACCCAGGACTAGTTGTTCGTATCGTTCCATTGTCATTATTATTATTAATCGCTAATTGCCTGATTCGATGTTTTCTCTGTCCTGTCTCTCAATCAGGTATCTCCAGTCAGCTCTGTTGGATGTTGTAAACTCTTGATTCAATGGCATTTTACTATCTATCTGCTACTTCCTATTTGTTCTTTTACTTTTGCTTGCTATATACTTAATAAACTCACTCATTTTAAGTCAAAAGACTATCATAGATTATTCTCTGGCCTGTGCAGAACATCTTTATTGTCCTATGAGGTGAGGGAAATGTAAGTTTTTTGCTTATCTAAGCAATATTGCATTCATATACATAATAAACACTATTAGTACATACAGAAGGCATTTAATGAAATATTACATTAGTGTACCTAGTAGGTACTCAATGAAACTTAATAGAATAAATTTCTCTTTAATAGTTCTGATTTTGTAGATTTTCTAAGAGAATCGTTTTCTTTTTTGAATGCTTTACTAGCAGATTTAAATTATGTATAGTTGCTTTTGTTTCGATATTTTCAGAAAGGTATATAATGTATTTTCATCAAATTCATTCCTGTTACCCTTTCTTGTCCAATTCCCACTCTTATCATTTCCAACCAATCCCCCTTTCTAGTTTGTAGTTTTTCTTTGTGTGTATCTCAATGAGTTTCATTAGGGCTGGAACATGGGTGAGAGTTTGTTTATGGAATATGAGCAGCTTACCAGTGGTTACACCACTAAATAAAATCAATCTCTCTCTCTCTCTCTCTCTCTCTCTCTCTCTCTCTTTCTCTCTCCCTGCTGACAACTGCCTACATATCTTCATGGGGAGAGAGGTTCTTGATCTATTTGTCTTTCCTAACAGGGTGTTGTTTGTTGTGGGATATTTTACTATTGTGTGGTGTTTTGGTTTTGATGCCTTGTAGCTGGGAAGCCAGATGCCTTGCAGCAGTGCAGGCCTTGCTTCCTACCTAGTCACACCCTTGTGCTAGCCTTGAGATCTCAACAGATAGACAATTGAAGGTGACCAGTCATGAGCAGATAGGAGGAAAGACTCTGATCACCCCCAGCCTAGGATCATTGTGTTGTAATGAAGGCCTGAAAGACAGAGGGGGTGGAGGAAGAGTTAAAAGGGCTAAGGCAGAAGAGGCGAGGGAGTTTTGAGAAGAATGAGAAGGACTGGGGAAGAAAGATGAAGACTCTGCCTAGCCGCCCGGATATAGAATTCCCTGAGATTTGACATGGTTTGTGATTAATAAAGAGCATTGGAAAACTGAACGATGGACTCATAATAAGCCGAAAGATACATTAACAGTTGATGGATTCAGTCTTGTGTAGATCCTGTGCAGGTGCTGTGGATTCAAAAGTACAATAGGCACGACATGCCTGGAAGTCAGAATTGCATAGAAATGCATTCCAACCACTTTCCTCTGGCTCTTACATTGCTTCTGTCCTTTCGTCGGTGATCTCTGAGACCTGAAGGGGGCGATACAGGTATCCCACTTATGCAGAGCACTCAACCATCACTTCCAAGAGAATTACTTTCAACAAGCTACTTCTTTTATCTAGAATGAATGACAAGTTCGGTTTCCTGATGATAATGAAGTCTTGCTTTCTCTTAAAACACACAAAAAACACCGACTCTCCTTCCACAAGAGAAATTCCACACGGAGAAGGCAGCCCTTTACACAGTTTCTCCCCACCTCATTCTCAATTTTCTCACGCAGTATTATATTTCACCCACCATCCTTAGTACATATTATCAAAATCTCCCTCTGTCCTCCCCTCAGCTCTCCAGTTCCTGTGACTGACTAAATTCAGAAGAGATGCAGAGTGTGGCGTAGAAGGGAGGCAGAGCTTATTACTGAACAGTGTGAGGACACATCCAAGGGCAGGACTGAAGAGTGACCTCGGGGACCATTGTGGAGGAAAACACTCTCAAGGGGTGAGAGTGGACAGTGGCCGAAGGGACCATTGTGCCAAACGCTTTTAGGTAGGCTTTGCACTATTTCTTTAATTCTCTATGATAGACATCTTTCCTGAGAAGTTTGCTTGTCTGCTTGTTTGTTTCTGTCTAGATGAGTGACAGGCCCATTTAACTCCCTCTGAAAAGTCTTGACTGAGAAGCAGGGAGAACTGAAGTCAGTGTTGCTATTTCCACTGTGCGCACAGGCTGCTGAGCCTCGGTTAAGTCAGCTTCAGCAGGAGGAAGACAGATTTGTTTTCTTTCTCATCATATCTGCGGTCAATTGGTGAAGGCTGCTGGAGACAAGTATTGGAGAGAACAAGACTGCATTTTGTGGGAAATGGCCCATGACAAATTCATTCAACACGTATTTATTGAGTGTGTGCTGTGTAATCAGCATGGCTCCACAGAGGCCTGGGAGGGAAGAGCCAGCAACCACGCAAGCCTTTCTCTACGTGTCTTGCTCATTTTGTTCTTCCTCTTCCAACTCAAAGCTTTTTCAACTGTTACATGGCTTTTGGCTGCCATCTTGACTTCCTGCTTCCGGAAGCCTGTCAAATAGGGAATCCTGTTTGCTGTTGGACGGGAATCTAAAGTTCTTTTCTCGTTAAAACATTCACATTGTCATAACTAGAGCTGGCTATATACCATCGTCTTCTGCTGTGCTGGCCCCCTTTGCTTTTTCTTTTGAGAGACATATTTTCCTCACAAATAACTTTTACGGACAGGATTGTAAGCCTTATTAAGTCCCAGTGAGTGATCTGACCCCTAACTTCTAAGCTCTGGGGCGGCACTGTTATCTGTCTATCATTGATCTACCCTTTCTCTATTGTGTAGAGATTTTTTTTTTCACATTTTCTCCTTTGACTTTTTAGTTCATATAGAGTGTGATTGCTAGGACTTCTGGAAACGCACTATGTTTTTTGTTGAATGTCCTACACTAGTATCACACAGAGATGGGCGTTCCCATGGAATGTGGGTCACTGATGAGCTTAGTTGGGTTGACCTTTTGTGATACTTTCAATGCTAATGGCCCCTAGAGGATCATATGTTTGAGTACTTGGTTCCTAGTCATTAGAACTGTTTGGGAAGGAGTAGGAGGTATGGTCCTGTTGCAGGAGATGTGTCACTGGGGGTGGGTCTTGTGGTTCAAAAAGTTCACACCATTTCCAGTTAATTCTCTCTCTCTCTGCCTTATACTTATGGATCAGGATTTAAACTCTCTGCTATGGTTCCAGTGCCACGCCTGCTGCCATGCTTCCTACCATGATGATCATGAACTCTAACCCTCTGGAACTATGTGCCTCAATAACTACTTTCTTCTATAGGTTGTCTTGCTCATGGTGTCTTATCATGTTAATAGAAAAGTAACTAAGACAACCTTCAACTTCAATCTCTGAAATGCCTACGTTTAGACAAAATGTATGGGCAAGAACATCGCCTAGTCTATTCAGGCTAATGTGCTCTGTCTTCTGTTATTTGCACCTGATAATATGTGGTTTGTTCCGCTCTGACCCTTCCTGGGTTCCTTTATTATGCAGTAATTCAGAGGAGCCCTCTCCCTTTACTCAGGGAGGAATCTAACATTCATGCTACTATAAGACTGTCAGTTTTATGAGGTCGGGGAATGTGATATTCAGTCCGACGGTTTTCCCTTGTGTCTAGCAGTCACCTGATAGCCAGTAGCTACTCAGTGAGCATTGGAGTGTGAATGAATGAAATGTTCTCTACACCTGAAGAAACAGCCAATTCAGTGAGGAAGAACCCCACAGAGAGGGAGAGACTCTGCCACCTATACATATGACAGAGGATTAATACCCAGAATATACAAAGAACTAAATAAACAAAGGGTCAAGGAAACAAACCGCACAATTTAAAAACGGGCTAGGCTGCTATTGTTGAAGATACCACACGCTTAGGACATACTACTTTCTAACCTGAAATCCTCTTTCCTGCATTCTAGTGTCCAGAGAGCCAGAAAATATTATACAAACGGACAAGGGGAGGGAGTAGCTGAGAGCTTACATCTTGATCCAAAAGCAGAGAGAGAGAGAGAACTAACTGGAAATGGTATGAACTTTTTAAACCACAAGGCCCACCCTCCAGTTGTGACACCTATCACCCCAACGGTGATCAATCTGGATCACAGAGAGCCACAATGGACACGATGCAGATCAATGGATCTCGGGGAGCGTAGCCCCACTGTATACACCTACATCACAGCTCTGGCATCTATGACTCAGGGAACATCATGGAAAAGGGACTGAGAGACTGTAAAGGCCAGAATACCAGGGAGTCTGCTGTGAAGGTCTTTCATAGAAATGGCCGCATAATCAGATCTGAACAATAGCAATGCCAATAGACATGTTAATGCAACAGGGAAGAAATCTCATGGGGTCACACCCCTGTCCTAAGAACCATAGGCAAATGATGATTGCTGAGAGATGGAAAGTTAGCCTCTCTCAGAGATGAATCACCTTATATGTTGTCCAAAATAAAGTGGTCAGCACTGAAACCATATACATACACAAACAGACTAGACAGCTTATATATATGTATTTGCGCATACATATACATACATACGCACATGCATACGTACACACGTATACATATATATGTAACAATAGTGATCAAGGAAGACAAGATCAATTTGAGAGTTGGGAGAAGGGCAGGGAAGGAGTTAGCAAGAGGGGGCTTGGGAGGGGCTGCAGGGAGGAAAGGGAAAAGTGATGTGATTTTATTTTAATTAAAATGTATAAAATAAAATGTAAAAAAATTATAAACATAAAAAAGTTATAATGCAGCCAAAATAATTAGCAAGCATACAACTCTTGGGAAGCAAATTTCTTAATGATTATAGAATATTTTGCTTAACTGAGGTCAGTAAATACTCTAATGCACACATGCACTCATATGATATGTATTATATGTCATTACTGATGTGTGTAGGATAAGAAAAAAATTATACTTTATCATGTAGTATGGTTTGACCTTTGATATTCATAAGCAACTTCACAGATAGAAATTTTAGTGATAATGACAATACTTATTTAATATGTATTTAATTGAGAACATTTTTCACATCAGCTTACTGAAGCCTGAGAACTTGCTGGTGGGATGGCCCAGGTCATCATCTGTGATTGTTGGATGATTAAAAAAAAAAAACGTTAGAAAGTGCAGAGTTTATTCATATCCACGCAAATCTAGCAACCAGATCCCCCGATGACTTAAGTATAGGTGTTCTATGCATTCTGTACCATGGTAACTCAAATAAGAAATTTAGGGCTTTTAGTTCATTCTGGGCTTTGTATAGTCTATTAAAGATCTAATAAAACATCTGATAAATCTCAGATCTTAACTTGTATGTGTGAGTATGTGTGTGTGTATGTGTGCATGCTCTCACATGCGTGGATGCACATGAGATCATATATGTATGTGTGTGTCCCTGTAGAGCTTAGAGGACAACAATGGGTATCATTACTCAGGTTCAGTAAGTGCTTTGCTGGCAGAGCCATTTCCCTCATCCTCCTCTTCCTCTTTCTCCTTCTCCCAGTCTTCTCCCTTCTTCTCTTTTTCTTTCCTTTAAAGTTTTGTTTTATTTTTGTGTATGTATGTATGTATGTATGTATGTATGTATGTATGTATGCTTGTGGATACATGCCAATAAAGGTCAAATCAGTCTATTCCCTGGAGCTGGAGTTACAGGCCATTGTGAGCCACTTGATGTGAGTACTGGGGATAGAAAATAGGACCTCTGGAAGGGCAATCCATGCTCTCAACCACTGGTCATCTCTCCAGTCTTTTTTCCCCTTTACAATGTAAACTGGTATTTACAAATGAAAAAGGAAGAAAAAAAAATAGAGATATCCGTATTTCATTTAGAATAACAACCACGGAGGTTAGGTAGATAGTAAGGGACGGCCGAGGGGAATCTTCAAGGAGGAGGAGAGGAGGAGGAGGAGGAGGAGGAGGAGGAGGAGGAGGAGGGAGGAGGAGGAGGATACAGTGTTGTTAAGGGATAAAGGGAAACCAGAATAGGAGGATTAAATAAGGAGGGGTTGGGGAGGCAGGGGAAAGGAGGGGGGAAGGGACACCTCACATCGAGATGTTGTGGGGCACTCATCAGAGATGGCTGCTCAGCCATAGGTTTAAGCCAATAGAAAGTCTTTATCAGCTGGGCAGTGACTAGCCTGGAGCTTTCTCAGGATGAGCTTTTAAACACAAAAATCATGTCCCGGGTCAACTGACTTCAGTTAACAAGAACAGTCAGCCAGAAGCAAAACTATAGACGCTCAAAAGAAGGTTAGCACATTTTGAGACTTTCCCAGAACTGTATGGACTTTGATGGATTTGGCCTTTGTTTTAGTTTCTGGCAGGTGGTGTTGTCTATGTGCTGAGTCTTACAGCCTGAATGGCACTTCCATCACAGAATCAGCTGTGCTAAGGTCTTAGGGCCTATTAAGGCCTGGGACTCTCTTACAGAAGAAAGACAGAAAAGGGTGTCAGGAACTGGAACTGAAGTTACAAATATTGTGAGCTACCATGTGGGTGCTGGGAGCAAAACCTCAAGATCAGCTAGTGCTTTCAATCACTGAAGCACCCGTATACTCTCCATTCAAATTTATTTTATCATCTTGTATCTTCTCTCCAATTTTTCAGATTTGAATCTTCTCTTTCTCTTTATTTTGGTGAGATTAGCTAAGAATTGCTCAGTCTTTCAATTCATTGACTCCATGTGCTTCATGGAGTCAAATGATAAATTGTTAAAATAAATCATAAATAAATTAGATAATAATGTTTAATATGAATATTAAAATAAATAAATAATTTAATTGTTAGATTAAAATTAATTTTATTTTCTGTTCCTGTTTTATTATTTTTTCCTATTTATTGTTTGGGGATTTGGCTGTCCCTTTTTTTTTTTTAGAATCTTGAGATTTATTCATATGATTATTTATTTTAGATCTGTTTGATTATTAAATGTAGTTACTTATAAACTCCCCCAAAATGACAAATGGAATTCATGAATTAAAAAGCTTCACACACACACACACACACACACACACACACACACACACAAATTGTCAACAGATTGAATAAACTGCCCACAAAATGGAGAAAAATCTTTGCTAGCTAAACTTAGACAGAGAACTAGTGTCTAGAATATGTAAAGAACAGCAAAACATAACTCCATTGGTACAAACTTTTCAGTCAGACAATATGCCAATTATTTGAATAGATAATTCTCAAAAGAAGAAATACAAACGGCCAATAAAAATTGTTTAAAAATTTTTAAACTTGTTTAAAAATTTGTTTAAAAATTATTTAAAATTTGTTAAAAAAACTTAAAAAAATGTTTAGCATCTCTAGCCATCAGAAACTTTAAAATTAAAGCTATTCCTATCTCATCTCAGTCACAGCAAACATGATCAAGAAAGGAAATAATAACAAACACAGACGAAGATGTGGGGAAAGGGAATACTTATTCCTGATTGGTTGAGTGTCAACTAGTACAGCTACTATGGAAACCAGCATGCAGGCATCTCAAAAAACTAAAAATGAAAACTAAATATGAAACTCCCACATGACCCAGCTGTAGTACGCCTGAACATGTGCCCAGAGGTCTCGGTACCCTGCTACCAAGACACTTATTTATTGTTGCTCTTTCACAATCGTGAAGACATGGAATCAGTCTAGGTGTCCATCAACAGATAACGGATGATGAAAATATGGTACTCATATACAATGGGATTCTATTCAGCCGACAAAAAAAATCATACTATGAAACTTTCAGAAAAATGGATGTAATCAGAAAACATTACATCGAGAGAAGTAATCCAGGCCCAGGAAGACATATAACACATGTCTTTCCCCCTGTTTGAATCCTAAATTCTAACTATTAAATATCCAAGTACAGGTAAGAGTAAATAATGTTAAAGGTCTGGAGACAAAAGAGGGGACCAGCCATGCGACTGGTGAAAGGAGAAACTGGGGACTAAAGGATATGGAAGGGAAAGGGGGGTGGCAAAATGAGGAGGGAGTGGGGGAAACTGGGAGGGATAAACCAGAATGAAATATGTGTAAAAGCTTCATATGAAAACTGATTAGTTTTTTAAACTGATTAAAAAAAAAAACAAAAATAAAAAATTAAGATAAATGTAAAAATAGCAAACAAATGAGATTAAGGGAGAGGGCAGGGAAGGGAGCCCAGCTAAGGCTTAATAAACAAAGGGAAAAGAAGAGAAGTGAAGAAGGGAAAATCAACAGATAAACAAAAGTAAAAAAAGATTAAGGTTCTCCAATATTGAGAAAATTCACAACCAAAATTGGATATGTTTAAGATGAGGAATGAAAATATAAGTGTAGAAGCATTTAGTGGGAAAGTGTGTGCAAGCAAACACAACAAAACCAGAAAATGAGACCACTCCATACGTAGAAAGACAGTTTATCGGGGAACAAACTGCCCGGCTGTCTCACGGGAGTAGCAAGTAGCTGCTCAATGGGAGAGGAAGTGGATTTGCTACGACAGGCAGCAGGGTGGGTCTTTGAGCTGATACAAGCTATTCAGGTTCATGGGAACTGGATAACTTGGCCTCTGTCAGTGGCCATAGACTCAGAGAAGCCGCAGCTTTCTTGGCAAATAATGAGATTCCTGCAGAACGCTGAGTTTAGGTTTCTGTTTACCTGGTGAGAATCCAGCCTGGGTTGAGCCTGAGAGTCATCTTAGGAAATTTTCAGCGGCACTGCCATTTTGGGGCCCACTTTGTGAACTAACAGTGTATACATAATATTAAGTGTATTATGTATCATACACACACATACACACACACACATACACATATAAATGAAGGGGAATAAAAATATTTGAAAAAAAATACAGCAAAGAAAACTACTACTGTTAGTATAGTGAGAAAGAAAAAAGAAGGGAAACACGGAGAAGACAGTGTCTCAGCAGCTCCTGTCTGGGACCTTGAAGACTAGAGTCAGCCTCCATATATGTGGGAGGGGTCAACTGAACCTCAGAGTCTGATCTTTCCCAAGGTTCCTACAGGTCTGGAGCCTGTATTGGACAAGTGTCTGATGTCTACCAGAGCCATCTTCATTTCGATACTTCCTTTCTTTGTGGACCAGCAAGGCTTGTTGGTTAGGCTTAGCTTTGTGGTCTATGGAGTTGCCAAATTCTCCTGCCCTCCAGAGATTTTCAGTTTATACTCCACGAGGTGGCCAAGGTTCTAGCTAGTGGTGTCTCCTAGTCTAGCTAGTGGTGAGTTTGGGAGTGAGAGAAGCGACCACAGTGGTGGGTTTGCCTGTGTTCTTTCAGAGCCTAATCATTAGTCATCCTGTGGAAGGAAAGCGGTTGTACGGGTCAAGAAGTCTGTTGGGGCTTCAGTGTTCTCCTGTTTTGTTGCCTAGAATGTTACGGCAGTTAGGTGGATCTAAAGATTGACACAGTGACACAGTAACCTTAGGTTCAGAGTTGGTAATCTCCAGAGTTATTTTCAGGTAAGGTCTGCTCCCAGGTGCCAAGGGGTGGAGCGATGTTTACCTGTTAACTCCGAGGAGGAAGCGGGAGATTGCGTTCAGTTTTCCTGACTCGTGGCTCTTCAGTGTTGTCAGGTCTTCAGAGTAGCACAGCATTAAACAACACATTTCCTCTCAGCATGGAACATGGTCACAACCCTCTGAGACAGGGGACTTTTCTCCCTGGCTTATGCATCTTGCCAGAGAAGCCACTGTCTAAAAGCAAGACCTGAAGCTGCATTTGAAGCTTGTAAGAACCTTAACCTTGCTTGTTCTGTGTCTTGGGCTGCAATCTCTTTTCACAAGGACCATCCAGATTACCTTTTGGATGAGCCTTCTGCTTCCCTTTTCTTCTCCGGAGAGCCCTGAGGCTGGAGCTGGATTTGACTTGACTTGAAATGTTATTGGGCCCTGGAATATGCAGTAAAGATGAAATGTAGGGCCTGAAATAATCCTCTTTTCTTTTCTTTTCTTTTCTTTTCTTTTCTTTTCTTTTCTTTTCTTTTCTTTTCTTTTCTTTTCTTTTCTTCATGCTTCATCTTTCTTCTCTCTTCCCTTCAGATGACCTGAAACTGACAGGAATTAGGGATGCAATCAACTCCATCGAAGCCTCTGGCGAATGCCAGAGTCTCTTCATTTCCTTTCCTGAGCTTCACACTGTCGGTATTGGAGGATGTCTTCCTGCATTGCTCCACGTGATTCACTTTATTCCAAGCGGAAATCAGTACTTAGATACTTTAGAAAACTTCACGTCCATTTCTAAAGGCAGAGAAAGCAGATCTGTGTGGAATCTGCCCAGAGAGCACCAGGCAAGCACTCTTAAGGGCATACCCCTGGGTTGGGAGGGAGGGCCATCGGAAGCCTCCGTCCTGGAATTATGCCCTTCTAGTTTCCTCCTCCCATTCTGTCTTCTCACCTTGAATAATTCTGACTCTCAGGGGATTCAAAAGCTGCTCTACCAAGTTTGAACTCCAAGCCTCATCTTCTGATCAGCTCTGGACCCTCATTTGTAACTGTCAAGGCTCTGCTTCCTATTTATTGATTGACTTACAAAATTCTGTATTGACCTATACAGAGTCAATACACGACATCCTCCTGTGAATTTTCTGAAGGCCACAAAACCGAATGTGCTGCAAGGAATCCTATTTTCTGTTCTTTGTTTATCAGTATCAGTGACTGAGGTCCCCAGTTCATTTTTAATTTCTTCCCCTTGTCCAACCTTTCCAATGAATTGGTTATTTGGGCATGTTCAAACTTCAGTGACCTCCAAACTATACTAAATATGCTCTAGAACTCTCCTTCTGAAGGAGGTCTAAATATATTATCCCATTACTAAATATCATTTGGTGATAGTCCTTGGGTTGCAGAACGGAGGAAATTTTAAGGTTTTCCTCAATGCGTGCCTGCTCTTTATAGCTGTGTGCTTTGTACATATTGAACCTAGTTATGATCATTTTATATGTGCTAACAGACTTAATAGAGAGGACAGGACAAGGACAGGACAGGGCAGGACAAGAATGTTGCCCTTTTCATCTCTCAGGAGAATAATGAGCTATAGAAAGTCTAAGTAAATTCTTAGATCTTCAATTAGCCAGCTGTATGATATTCTGACAGCAGAGGTGGTGCATGTATTCATTTACTTGTTTATCAAGTAAATATTATTATTGATCTATTGAATAGCTACCCTATGCCAGAGAGAGCAAAGCTCTGGGGAAGGAGGGCAACTCAGGTTTTCATGTTAAGGAGTAGGGAGTGTGATGCAGCATGATAAGCCCTTGGGAAGTGCTCATCCAGGTGATGCTGGAGGGAGGAGGGGGTGTCTAGAGATTTCCAGGAGAAAATGGTACTTGACTGCATCACAGGAGTCAGCGAAGTAGTAATGTGGAGGGTGAATTCCACACCAAGGGAAGGACATGTGAAGGGTCATGGGGGGTGAGAAAAGCACGGCTAGTTCAGAACTCTAGAGATAACTGATGTGCCCGGCAAGCCTACAAAGACCATGATGGACAGGCCGGTGACTCTCAAGTATGGTAACTGTGACCAGGTCACTAAAGGACGTTTTCTTGAATCCTAGGTGACTCTGATGGTGGACTGCAAATACAGGGAAAAGGAGGGACATATCTTTGTATTTCAATAGAACAGTTCTGATAATAGTGCAGAGACTAGCACAGAGTAGCATTTAAGACTTAGGTAAAGGTGAGAGGATTAGTGTAGAGTATGGGTTCAAATTAAATATGAGGGAGTGTCCATTGCAAAAATCTAGATGGGTGTCCCCATTTAGTTTTGAAAGCTGTGCATATTCGTGGCTTATATTTATTAATCTGGTATTTTAATCATCAAATATTTCATATAGGATTAAAACTCCATTTTCCACTTCTAGTAAAAAAGAACAGAAATGTAGCAATATGAATTGATAATATTGACAAGTTAATTTAAAATTAATGAACATAGGCTGTAAATATGTTCTGGTTATTTCAAAATTTAGGAACTTCAAATGTCTTAAAATTTATTCCTAAACTACAAGGTGCTGTTTAACAATACATTTTATAGGGGAAATGCTAGAAGATGAAGAACTTCCATATACACTTTCGTCTTTATGAGCAGAGCAGAACTTGGCTTTGTAATTTTTTAATCTTTATTTCTGAAATCCAGATGCAATGGAAACTAAAGGATGATTTGGCAGTAAAACCAGACTGAACCTGAACTTTTGTGGCTACAGAACCTGACCCAGGCTGGCAGGAGGCAGTTTTCAATCTGCATGCTACTTGGCGTGAATAGTTACATGCATCGCTGGAGAAACATGAGTGTGTCAATATTGTTTGAATGGTAAATCACATGCCTCACATTGCACTTCACTGCTAGCTTCCGTGTTTTTATATATTCATAGAGAGCTGCAGAGCCACACGGAGTTGTAATAAGCGACAGACAGAGAGACACAGTCTGTGGCCTCTGTCCATTTTCCCCCATCTTAACATTTGCATGACCATAGTACTATGACCAGGAAATTGAAACACCTCATTTACCTCGTCTGGATTTCACCAGTTTCAGTCCCCTTTTCTCTTGTGTTTCTGTGTATATGTTAAGTTCTGTGAAGTTTTTCCACTAATTCTATTTGTAGAACCATCACCTTCATCAAGATGAATGATAGCTTCATTTTCTCATGCAGTGACAGTCATAGCCAGGTCCTTCCTTGCCTGGTCTCTAGCCCGTGGCAAACAGTAGTCGGTTTTCCATCTCCATAATGTTAGCATTTTAACACTGCTGGGTAAGTGGGATCATATATTACGTCACATTTGGTGAATGGCATTTTTCCACTCAGTGCGATTCCTTTAGAAATCCAGAGAAGTTGACACATGCATTAATATTTGAAACTTCTGAACCCTCAAACATACTTGCTCCAGAGGTGTTAGTTGAAGGCCTATGGAACTGCTTGTTGCCAAGGAGCTGGGATGGCAGAAGCTGAGATGTATGGTGTAAAACTCCACCTACAGTGTCTGGTACAAGCAAGCATGCTACCCACGTGACATCCGCCCCATTCTGCAGCACCCGCCCTCCTCCAGTATTCACAGCCATCTGTCTCACTTGCTCTGCCCAGCTTACTCCTCCCTGTCTTCTTCTTCTGGGCTTTCTAAATCTCAGCTCTAATTTGCAGCCTGATTTCCCTCGTCTTGCCAGTTCCTTTCCCTGAGACTGCACCTGGCTCCCTATCACGTAACACTGACTCAGGTCGGCGTCGTGGTTCAGATTTCAGCCCGCATTCAGTCCAGCAGACTTCTAGAACTGGGTACAGGGTATTCTCTGAAGAGCTTTCTGGTGTGGGTACTTACTATCATTAGAGTTGATTTGGGTATGAATCAAATAAAAGTTGTAAATATAATTACCGCTAGCACAATTTAAAGTAGGATCTGTGCGTTCTTGGGCAGGCGTGCAGCTCAGAGTAGTTTTGAAAATCATATGGCGAAAAGGTTTCACTAAATTTAATGCCATCATATGCTTTTCTTGACATTTGACTAGAGCACATCTTTAGAAGTGTATGTGTGTGTGTGTGAGAGAGAGAGGTAGAGAGGTAGAGAGAGATATATTAGATAGAGCCAAATTTCAGTAACACTTAAGGAAGAAAGAACATGATAAAAGTGGCCCAAGGATGACCGTTGTCTCATTTGTGTTTGTGCACCAGTTCTGCTTCCGTTCCATTATGATGGGAGACACCAGGCTAGCTGAAGCAATGCTACTGTCTCAGGCAGTGGTTAATTTCTATCTCCCTCTTGGATCAAGCTAAACTGAAGTTGCTGTTTCTCACAAAGACTCTGCCTACAGCTGCCCTACATACACACACACACACACACACACACACACACACACGCACCACTCTCGGGTGGAACACAGAAACTTCATTTCTAATTATTCAAATACTGTATTCAGTTGAAATAGTTGTCTAGGAAAATTCCATATGTTCAGACGTTTTGCTTTTTCATCTGGAGTTCGCATCCTGTAGGGTAGCTTGTCCCTGATCTGTGATGCTCCATTGGCAAGGACCAACAGCGGTCTGCTCAAGGACCAACAAGAAGATCCATTGATTCCCTGGAGAAATTTAGTAGGAATCAAGAGAGAGGAAGGGAAGGGCAGTTTCTAACTCTAGTTTACTCTCTTGCCCTTTTCATCAAGAGAACCAGTCAAAGAAAAGAGAAAATAAGAACAAAATAAACACATAGGGTGGGGGACAGGAGAGACGACTCAATAGTTAGGAGCACTTACTGTTCTTGCAGAGGAAGGACCTGGGTTCGTTTCCCCAGGGTGCATCACAACCATCCATAACTCCAGTTCCAGGGGATCCTATGTCCTCTTCAGACCTGTGAAGACTCCAAACACACACATGGTGCACATACACTCATGTAGGCAAAACAAAAAACAAAAACAAAAACAAAAAAAACAAAGCAAAAAAGCAACAAGAAAACCCAAAAACCCTCACACATAAAATAAAAAAGAACAAGTTTAATAAAATTTAAAAATATACAGTGTGATTTAAGCAATGTTTTAAACATTAGTATAAATTAAATGGGACTTCTCTCTCTAAGAGAGTTTTGTGGGTTTTACAGTGTAAGGGAGAAATGAGTAAGGAATGAACATCTCCTTAAAATTGTTCCTTTGAATTACTTATGCCCCAGAACATTCTAAGATATGTCCTTGGTGGCTAAAAACTTCCCAGCTCTCTCTCATGGTCTTGTGCAACAATGCAGTGACTTCAACACTTTTACCTTTAATCAAATTCCCTTTTCCTTTTGCAAAGCGACTCAACTCTGAAGGTGCAGCAAACTACTTAAGAGAAGTAATTCTATTTCTACTTGGCAAATCTACTTGGCAAAAATGGTTGAGTGAATGAGAAAGTACATAAAACATAAGAGAAACATGCAGGTGTATGTGCCCGGTTGGTGACCCCTCCTGAAATTGGTAGGTTAGGGAAAATAACTATGAAGAAGAAAAACTGACAATCTGTTGCATTTTGACACTAAATTATAGATATATGTATGTGTTGTTATAATTCTCTGTTCATAACCTCAAATATTCAGATCACATCTTCCAGGAGACTTTACAACCTCACTGTCTTTGGGTGCCCAGGACAGCACCCTTTGGCTGGCACAAAGTGGGTGCTGAACACATTCTTATTGACTGAACCTGCGGATGAATGAATATCTTTGTATTTATTCTCTCTGTCTTTAAAAATATCCAAGGGCCGATCCAGAACCTTGACCAGAGCAAGTACTCATTTCTAAGTTTGGAACTAACCTTTAATTTACTTTTTTAAATGTTGGGGGGAGTGCTTTGCTTGTGCAGTTTTTGTTGCACATAATACAATATCAACCTTTGTTTTTATTTTTGCAAAATTAAAACTTTCTTTTATATCTGGCTTAGTTATCTCATTAGAATTTAGTAAGGTCAGCAGAGGCTGCCCACGGGGGCTCATTTAGCCAAATTTCCACTTCTAGATTAGGAATGCAGCAAGCAAAGTTGGTACATTTAGAGTGGGAGTAGGGAGCCCGCTATTGCTGAAAATCCTTTGGTTGCCATGACACTGCAAGGAGAGAGCAGCCTTTGGGCCAGGGGCAAGCAGTTATCTGGAGGACTCCTGGGTGTGTGGCACCCGGTGTTGCAGAAGAGAGACACTCAGGATGCCCAGGATTCTGGCCGGGCAGATTTCCGAGTGCTGAAGAGAAGACTCGGCAAGCTTAATGTCTGAGCAGGCTGCCCTTGGCTTTGCTGGAGAAAGGGGCTTGGTTACAATTCCTTCTGGGTTGAAATCTGAGTTCTGATGGGACTCACACTCTGTGCTGTTGTGTTAGTGCTGGGAAATGTTCTAGTCTTCAGTGTATTGGTCTCTAAATCTTTCTACCAATGTGAAAGTCTCCCAGGAGGTAGGGAGTTGGAAGAAGAAGAAGGGGAGGGTGGGGACCAGGAAGAGGAGGAGGAGGAAGAGAAGGAGGAGGAGGAGGCGGCTCTCCTATTTTTTTCTATTATTTTTCTATTTCGATGCAACAATGACTCGTGCTAATTTGAAAATAGAATTTATAGCTTGCTGCCTTACAAAGAGGAATTTTACACTTCTGTGTATTTTTTCATGGCGACTATTCTGTGAACTCCTTAGCAAGCCAACAGAAATGCTTCGCACCTGGATGCAAAATACAAACACATCTTGACATCTCAACAAACCACTCTCTCACAAAAGGCCAGTTCAACCACATTGAGTTACACTTCCTAATCACAAAACCACTCGCTTGTCAACCTTTCTTGGCCCCAAAGACCGGATTTAAAAATGCCGCAGAGACCTGTCATTTCTGAAGTTCTTGACTTCAGAAATGTGCGTGTGCAGCTGTATGAAGAATCTTTTCATCCTGTGAGACTGTTTTGTTGAGTCGGGCTCTCACTAAAAGTGCATCTCCATGGGAATTTACGGAGGCTTCCAGCCCTGACTGCCTCCCGACTCTCTGCCTTGGCTCTTCTACAGGTTCCTTTTATTGCTTTTTGGCAGGTTGCTGAAGGCATATGTTTTACACTTTGCTGGTCTGATTTGTGAGGTTCTGCTGACATCCAGGAAAGTGCTACAAAAACCTGTTGCTCATATCCAAGGGTATGTGTTTTATGGCAAATCCACAGAGCTCAAGTTTCTTGACAACAAGTCTTATTTATGGAAAAACAAGGGCAGGGAGTATTGTGCAGGACTGTAGTGCCGTCTTCTTGGAAAGAACTTTTGGCATTTTTATTTTGTGCAAAGGGGCACAGGTTTTGTTTGTCTCTGTGTTGGGTTTTTGGGTGAACATCTCCTCTTTTACGTATGTTGGAGAAAATGTGCCCATTGCTGCCAGCTGTCATTTACTGATATACACCATATGCCAAAAACCATGCATTAACTTTTTACTGGAAGACTGCAAGCAAAATGTTGCACTGGAACACCGCCTTTTGCTGAAGAGGACCAAACTGAGGTTTATTGGGGTTAAGCGACATTTGCAGTATTTTATGGACCAGTGAAACTAAGACACAAACTTGACTTGTTCTTCCACTGAAGTTAATGATTTTATTCGTCATAAAAAGCAGGAGATGAATATGCCTTTAATTTTTTAATAAAATAAAATTTGTTCTGTCTTTTCCAGACTATTTTTAAACAAATGATTATACTTGTACAATGTCATGGAGCTCCTTCTATGACTAGACACCATTTCTTCCTCCTCTAAGACACCAGGGTAGTGCATTTTCAATGAGGAGTGATCTTGCTCAAGGAAGATTTCACAAGGTCTGGAGCCATTTCTATGGACACTTTGGATAAATGCAGAGCAATCCGTGCCTATTGGGTAGAGGTAGAGGACAGACATTCTGCTTAACATTCTGTAACACGCACAGCTCCTCCAAAATGTCAGAAGATCTGAGGTTGAGATGTTTTGGAGAAAAAAAAAACATAAAAACAGGAAATAATCTTGGAATCATACTGTACTTCTAGTGATGGCTTTGTAGACTGTATTATCTGTTCTAAATACTTTATGCTATCTCTCTTTTACTGGGATTTTCTATGTGGGATAATTATACCTTGGCTGGAAGTTTGTTTTCTTTGATGAATAAAATATGGGAGCTGCTTAGAAAGCCATTGTGTGGGGTTGAAACCCTTCTTTGCCTTCATCAGCAGACCACAAGGCTCCCGGCAGAGTTGCCTTCACTTCATATGAAGTCAACACGGAGGACAGAGCCAGCCTACTCAGAAAGCATGGCCACTGTAACAAGAAATGCATCCCTGTTGAAAGTCCCTGAGATGCTGGGATTGTCTATCACTACAACGTAGCATAGTGTGTGTCCTGGACAGCGATTACATGGTTGTTATTTCAAAAGATTAGGTTAGGTACAATTATAGATCAAGAGGAACTTGGAAAGAAGGATTGGAGTCAGTGTACACCAGCCAGAAAATGCTGGGTTTTAGTTTTACATCTGGGAGGTTAAGCAGGAGTGAGAAAGAAAATTATTCTGGGAATAGAGGGGGTAACTAGTCAGGCTGTGATAGCACTCTTCATGAGAGGGACAAGAGACTCAACATCATTGGGTCTATGTGCATAAAAATATGGGCGCTTATGTGAGAAATGCATATATTCACATATGGAGCCCACTGCAAGATGACATCAAGATAGTGAGACGGGTTATCTCAGAAGATAATGATATAGGAGAATGTATTTTGGAATGGATGTAACCCATTTTTCTAGGGCTATTGGATGTAGGGACGGTTGGTCTATTGAGTGAGGGGTGCTCAGTGAAGCTGACCGTGAGGATCTGGAAAATGGAAACTCTGGTCTGAGTTCCCTGTTTGGGCATTCACTATCTGTGTAAATGTAGCGTGGACAGTATCTATGGAGAGTGACCAGGATGGGAAGAGAAAAACGAAGAAAAAGCAAGTTGGAGTTTGGGGTGGGGAGGTGAGAGGAGAGGCGGGTGGATCAGGGGAGAGCGTCGACATGGCCGGCTGGCAAGAAGCTGTGCTGGGAGCTGTGCGTCTGTGGATGAATGGCCACTTCTCCATTCACGGCAGTCAAGTGCATGGACGCCTCAGGTGTTGGCTAAAGCAGATAAGCCATTGGCTTGGAAAAGAGTTCATAGTTCGAGAGTGTTAAAAACTCAGAATGTGAATGTGAAGTTTTCCTCAGAGTGAAAACCCCTCTTGTACTTGAAAGTTTTTAGTTTCAAACATTGTTGTGCTTTTGTTACCGCTACTGGTTTGTAATGAGCTTACTCCTCTCTTTATTAGTTATACTGTTAGTGTGTGTGTGGGTGTGGGTGTGTGTTTATCTGCATAAACACCTTTGTGTATGGGCACACTCACCCACGTGGGTACCTGTAGAGGCCAGGGGTTGACACTGTGATATCTCCCTCTACCGTTCTCCACCTTAGTTGTTGAATCAAGGTCTCCCACTGAACCTGAATGAGTAGTTTTCGTTAGAGCAGCCTGTCTGCAAACCCTCAGGATCCTTCTGTCTTCACTCACTAGCACTGGGTAACAGAAGTGCTCCCACATGTGTGGCTCTTTATGAGCATGCTAAGGACCTGGACGTGGGCCCTCGTGCCTGTGCAGCACGTTACTTACCAAGCCATTTTGATTAATCTTTACCTATTAGTTTTTCTTCTCAGGGTCCATACCTTAGGGCAGCAGTTCTCAACCTTTGGAGGTCAGAAGACCCTTTCACAGGAGATCATCTACATCGTATACATATCAGATATGCACATTACGATTCATGACAGTAGCAAAATTACAGTTACAAAGTAGCAACGAAAATAATCTTGTGGTTGGGGGGTCAGCACAACATGGGAGACTGTCTTAAAGGGTCGCAGCGTCAGGAAGGTTGAGAACCACAGTCTTTGGGACACCTGAATAGCAGATGTTCACAAGTCTAAGTGGAGGAATGTCTGTTCCTGTCTGTTCTTTTCCTACCTCTCCAAGGTCCGTGTTAAAGGAACCTGTTACTTTGCAGTCTTGCCAAGTGCTGCTCCTTGGATAAAGAAGATTAGTGATATGATTCCTTCCTATGAAGAAGCCAAGTGTGGTTCCATTTCCTCCTCTGGCAGAAAAATGTGCATTTATTGGCCTCATCATCTAGTTGCTGGATGCAGAACTGCATACACAGCCCTGGGAGAAGTCACAGGAATACATGAGATTTCCTGGGGAGAGAGAGATGGCATTAAGCATGCTGGTGTAAAATACCACTCGTCTCCATGAAGATTAACCCGCCCTCTTCAGAAAGCAGTGATGATCTCAGTGAGAACAACTCCAATAAGGATTTTATTTTATTTCTCAACCAAAATGACTCATCTAGTTTGCCTCAGATCATAGGACTTCTCTGAAGCTCGAAGAGTTTAGGACATCATCATTTTTGAGGACTTTATGGGATTGCTAAGTGAACCTAATCTTTTGAAGATCTTCATATTTACACCAAGGGAAGGTGATTTGTTCTCCACTTTTGTTTTTCTAAGCCATCTTTTTGTGATTGTTCAAAACACTTTTTCTGGTTACACAGTAAATTGCAATTGTGGAGTTCGATGATGAAGCTTCATGCTTGTGTTTAGGTCTTAGATAAAGATCGTCTAATTCTCCTCTTTTTCCCCTTCTTCCCCCTCTCTTCCATCCTATCTTTCCTCTCCTCTTCTTCCCCTCTTGCACTCTCTTCCTTCTTCCCCTTCTCCCTTTAATGAGACGGAGGTCTTGCTCTGTAGCCCATCCTGGCCTTAAAGTCTCAGCAATCCTTGTGCCTCAACCTCCCCTGTGCTGGGATTACAGACATGGTTCCTCGTGTCCTCCTCACAAATTCTGGCTTATTTTCTTTGACTGGCCCTCAGCACCTTTATGGGCTCCTGATTCCTCAATCCAGCAGCATCCCATATTTCGTTTCACGTTCCCAACCTTTCCTAGCCATCTCTGAACATTCATGGTCACATCGTCACATGACAACTCACTGAGACAGTGGTGAACTGAAGGCCTGATCTCTAATCACTGGACTGTTTTGCCATGCTTGTCCCTTTCAAGAGAGTTGTGTTATAGACACTTGGCGGTATAAAGCTTTCACTTAGATACTATTAATTGTCATTAAAATGTAACGTTAGGCAAGTAGAGATGCTTCTGAGAAAGCCTTTAGATCTCTTTTTAAGTACATCACACTAGTGATCAGCTATCTTGCCTCTCCTCTAAGCATGTATACAGATTGATAACTAATGTCATTTTGATGGGGTTGAACAGAGATTAAGACATGGAGCATTATTAATATTGTTGAATTTTTAATTGATGATGAGGGTTAATCACATGAGCTAGCTTTAGGTAATATTCTAGATTTACTCTTCCATAAAATTCTCATTACAAACACCCCTTTGAAGACATTGAGTTATACAAGACTCAATTAAGACACACTACACAAAGCCCCACAGTACGTCCTAAGGAAGAATGCAGGGTCTCTAATCCTGTGATTTCCTCAGTGATTGGCACCATGTCTCTCTACACTGGCAGCATAGCAAGAACATTATGCAAATCATCCTCTGAGTGGCGGGGCGGGGCATGATGGGCTTAGAATGCTTAGAATGCAACTCAGGAAAGTCAGGGCAGGGGGATGAGGAACAGTAAAGTAAAGGGACTATGCCTTCAGTGATGTGTCTGAAATAATTTAGATTTGGTCTTGAGAAGTAGACAGAAAGGAACAAGGTCTGGAGAAGGGCTGTGGAGAAGGTAGGCAGCCAAGGCCAGAAGTGGGGTCACAGCAGAGCGGTGGTTCCTCAGTCTGTACCCCTGCTCCTCGAAGGGGACAGAGCTCTTCTCTCTGCCTCATAGTATTCCCACATGAGCATGCATCCTTGGGATAGCCAGGCCTGGGCATCTTTGGACCTCTACAAGTTAGATGATAAGCTCTAATCTTCTTCCTTTTGGAGGCCAGAAATGAACATTGCAGATGGGATTAGAGAGGGTTAACTTAGGTGCCTACATTTTAACAGATAGAGAAGTTAATGTTTTAGCAATTTAACTTTTACCTCTCAGCTGTTTGTTTCCATGCTGTCTCTACTTTAAAATTTCACAAAATACCAATGCTAAAAATGCTACAATATAACTAGTGGCATTCCTTAGGTATTGTCTCTGTTCCAAAGTCTACATATGTCTTGGCTCTTTCTTTTGTTGCCTATGGCTGGCAAAGATGTTAAACCAAGGATTCTGCATGGAGGTCAATAAAGCATTTTCCTGTGAGGCTGGCAGCATTAACATTGGGAGAATTTGCATCACTGGTTAGCAAATGTATCATGTATCAGCTAGATGTTACAAAAAACAAAAAAATGCAAGAGCACATTCACAAACTTGAACTACACTAGCTAGTCGTTGGCACGTCTCAACAGCCCTCCTCCTTGCATCTCACTTGCTTCTGTAGATGAACATTTGCACTTTTTATTGCAATCAATCTTCCCACTTGCTTACTGGACTACATGAATTCTCATCCACCGAAGGGCATCACTCCAACAATTCAAATTTATGTTCTATTGATCCAAAACACAAGTATGAACTAGAAACTGTAATTGCTCTCATCTTAAAAGCCTTCCTTTGATCTTATTTCTTCTAGCTATTCTCTCCTTTATAAAAGGTTAAAATTGCTTTTTTTTTTTGTCTACTCCAATTTGACCTTGTCTCTGAACATACCACAGAGACCACTCTCGTTAAGGTAACTGGTGACGTCTCTGGTGCTAAGCACTATGGTCAATTCTCAGTGCTCATTGTATTTGGCTTCTCAGCAGCAGCTGACAGCTGACCGCTCTTCCCTCTGAAACACTTTCTTGACTCGGCTTCTGTGGGAGTATATAGTGGTTTCCTGACAGGTTAGACTGTCTTTTCTCTGTTTTGCTGACTCTCTTCTATTGTCACAGTGTCACGTAGTACGGCCTTTGTCCTTTTCAGTTCTCTGTCTGCATTCATTGCCCTGATGCATTAATTCATTTGCATGGCTTGAAGTACCGCCTACATTCCAAAGACTTCCACATTTTATCTGGAGCTCTGTTTCATTTCTCTATTCAATCTTTCTATTTGAAGGCCTACCAGAGACTTCTAGCATGATGCACCCCACACTCAACTTCCCATCTTCCTCCCCAAAGCTGGTGTCTCTGTAGCCTCATTTCAACTGACGGCAGCTTCAGCTCTTACCTGTTCAAGCTGGGAACCTTAATTACCCTCAGCTCTCTGTTGTCCCTGTCTCACATCCAGATGTTCAGGGAGTCTTGTTTGCGCTCATTCCCACCTTCTCCACTCCCGTCATGCTTCCACGAGCGGTGTCATTGATCGTGTGGATTTCTGCACTGGCCTTCTCACTTGTAAGTTGGCTTCCATCTAACTCTTCTGGAGCCCAACTTTCTTTCCCACAGAAGCTGGAGTGATCTTTCCATAGCACAAGTTGGATCATGTTACTCCTCCATTCAAAACTCCAACTGATTCCCATCTTAATTAGAGTAAAGGCTGAGGTCCTTCTGTGCCCAATTATCTTTCTGAGCTCATTTCCTGCCATCCTCTCTTAGTCCCTTCCTGGCACACAGGCTTTTGCCTGTAATGGTTTTCTCTCATTACTCATGCAGGCAGCTCTTTCAGCCCTGTTCTAGCCTGGCTCTGGAGCATCTTCTGAAAGCCAGTGTGGCCAAGACTTGGTCCTCCGCTTGGAATTCTTGGGCGATGGAAGCCTCTATAGAAGGACCTTTAGGAGGCCATTAGGGACAGTCTTCAAAAGGGATGGATAATGGAACTGCAGCCTCTTCTGCTTCGCTTACTTAGACTCCAGCTTCAAGTAAGCAGTGTGGTTCTGCCACGTGTTCCTGTGTCACGTGACTGCTGCCTCACCACAGGCCCAGCAACAGCGGGGAATAAAACAACTGTAGCCCGGAAGCTCTAAACCTGCTGTATTTAAAAATAAACTTCTTTTTTTTTTGATACGTTGATCATCTCAGGTATTGGTTATCATAATAGGGGTGGTGACTCACGTAACCTTTCAGACTTCATCCGGATGTTTCCTCTCTGTGAGGCCTGCAGTTCCAGTTGCTGATGCTGCCCTCTTTCCCTGAGCACCCCAAGTCTGCTTCCGCTGTTCTCTTTCTCCCCCTTTCCCATCACATGCATCAATTTCTAATATGCCATAAATCGTTCATTTATACGATCAGTTGTTTATTACCATTGTTTTCTAGAGCATTAGCTACACAATGGTAGGGATCAAGTGTTCGCTGATCCTCAGAATGCTTAGAAAAGTTGCCAGAATCAAGGGGATTAGTAAAATGCTTGCTAAATGAATGAATAACATCTTTTTAGCAGAAAGAGCCATCATGGGGCAGAAACCTGAGACGATCAACGTATAAGGGGTGCAGAATGGAGACCATAGGGCAGCCTGGATGGCAGAGCTTCAGACAATTTTTAAATAGAAGTTTTAGTTCTTTGGGATAAAGTCTTGCTGTACCGTGCAAGCTGTCCTCAAACTCAGTCCTGATCCCCCATCTGTATTTCCTGTGTGCTAGGATTATGAGACATTGTCAACCATCCTGGTCCAGGGCTTTCTATCTGCAGTGCTGGTGGGCCTAACAGGTGTAGCTATCAATGTGGTACCATGTAACTATAGCAGCAATTCTCAACCTGTGAGTCAGTACCCCTTGGCAGGGGGAGTTGAACAACCTTATCACAGGCCCCTGAAACCATCTCCATGTCAGAGACTTACATTACAATTCAAAACAGTAACGAAATTACACTTATGACGTAGCAATGAAAATAATGTTTCGGTCGGGGGTCGCCACAACATGAGGAACTGTATTAAAAAGTCACAGCGTTAGGAAGGTTGAGAACCGCTGGATTATAACATCTATATGAACTTGTTTTTTCCACTTTAGTCAAATTCGACCTGAATATTCATGCATACTCAGGCAAACGAACAGTGCATTGATACGGAGGCGCTGCATTCCCCTTTGAGTGTACACGCTCAGCAGTACAGTCAAAGAGATTGCTAACTTCCCGGGGTTCAAAGATGCGTGACTCGTGAAGCCTGCTGTCAGCCAAGCCACAAGCCCGTTTTGCTTACTTTTTCATGCAAACCATGCTTAAACAGAATCTGCCCAGTTCTGTTATTTCAACTTGTATGTATGGATTCTGCATCTTTCCTATTAAAATTTATCTTCTTATTCAGGTCCAGGGTTCATGTCAAGAACTCAGTCCAGTATTTCAGTAATCCCTCACAGGTTTTTATTGTCTGGAAACTGACAACTAAAAAAGAAAAAAAAATCATTAAGGTATTGATGAAATGTTGTCCTGGCCACGGCCCAAGACTAGACCTGTGCCAAACTATTACAAACCTTCCTGCCCACAGTAACAGGATCTACTAAAGCCAGATATTTCTTAATCTCACCCACAAAATTGTTACTGAATAACTTTCAAGTGCTTTGCTGAAGTTGATGAGCTCCACTCACAGGATGCCAGTCATCTCCCAGCCTATCATTTGACCCACAGGAAACATAAGCCAGTCCGTTCTCATTCAGTTAGGTAAAGCGCCGTCGGCTCCTGGTGAGCTGTTTCTATGAGTTCACAAACCACCCTTTATTAAGCCTGCTTTAAGGTCAGGTTTACTACCTTCAGTTTGAAGCTTTGCTTTTCTTTAGCCCGGTGATATCATATCTCTATTATTTTGTGGCTTACACTTGGAAGGAACTGTTTGCATACTTCTAGGTGGGTGGTCTCTGCCATTTAGGAATAGTAAAAGTTAAGATATTTTGTATGAATATAGCTATGAGATCTTATCATGCAATTTTAGTGTCATCTTTCTTTTCTTTTTTTTTTTAATTGTTTTTTTTGTTTTTCTCTTGCCTCTTTGTACTTCAGCTATTCACTCTTCCCCGAGGTATTTTTGACTAGCATCTAATCAATGTGAAAGCGATTAACATTCTATGCGGCATCCCCATCTCCCTCTGGACTCTGCTTCCAGGGCAGAGCTCGATCTGTCATATAAGGAAAAATAGAATGAGTGTAGCCAAAGTTCAAAACCGGTTCTTTGGGGAATACAAGACGGGAGGTCCTTTCTAGCAAGGACCCCATTTGAATCTAGTTTTGTTATATTAGTCTTTATAAAAACAGAATAATGACAGTGTGAAGCTTTTCCTAAAAACCTCAATTTAAAACAGACATTTGGACCATCTATAATTATGCCTGCTGTCGTAGTTGTGACTTCTATGGTGGTGATACAACATCGTATCTTGGGAAGGAAAGGGTTTACATGGACTTTCAGATCCGCATCACAATCCATCTCTGAGGGCAGTCAGGGTGGGAAGTCAGGCGCCGCAGGGTTCTGGATGCAGGATGTGATGCAGAGGCCATGGAGGCATGCTGCTTATTGGCCTGCTCCTCACCACTTGTTCACCATGCTTTATCATAGCACCCAGGATCACCAGCCCAAGAATAGCACCACCCACAGTGATCTGGGCCATCTCACACCAGTCATCAATAAAGAAAATGCACTGCAGGCTTGCCCACAGGCCAATCTAGTGGGGGCATTTTCTCAATTGAGGTTCCCTCTTCCCCAATGACCCTCGCCATGTCGAGTTGACAAAACCATCAAGTTGATAAAACCAGCCCGCATGCCTCTTACCTGTGTTTTCTGGTTGCGCTACACTCAGTGTACTTATCCTGTCTCATATGATGTTCTTGTTGTTTCCAACTTCCCTGGCAGACGCCTGTGCATTTATCAAAGCCTACTACCTTCCAGCTTCCTTCAAAGCTTTCTTTTGATAGCTTCTGCTAGATACAACGTGTCTCCATTCTGTACCTCAGAGGAGCTTCTCTCATACTATTCCTTCACCCGTCCCGATCTGCCTTCTACAACAGTTGTCATTAGATGTACACTTTCCTCTGTAAGTCTGGGTGCTGGTTGAGAGCATCATTTGAATCTAGTTCTATAGCACCTCCAGTGTTTGACATTGAGCGTGGTCCAAAGCATTTGCTTAGTAAGTCCTCACAAGCTACTGATTTGGTAGATTGTCTTAGGTAGGGTTTCTATTGCTATGAAGAGGCACCATGGGTTGTATAAAGGAAAACATCTCAGTGGTTCTGGCTTACAGTTCAGGGGTTTAATACATTGTCATCAGGGCAGGAAGCATGATGGCATGCAGGCAGACATGGTGCTGGAGAAGCAGAATTCTACATCTGGATCCACAGGCAGCAGGAAGAGAGGGTGAGCCACTGGGCTTGGTTTGAGCTTCTGAAGCCTCAAAGCGCCCCCACAGTGATATACTTCTTCCAATAAAGTCACACCTACTCCATAAAGGGTGCACTTCCTAATAGTGCCTCTCCCTATGGCCTACGGGGGCCATTTTCATTCTAACCACCACATTCCACTCCCTGGCCCCCATAAGCTTGTAGCCATACCACAGTGCAAAATGTATCTAGTCCAACTTCAGAAGTCCCCGTGGTCTGTCACAGTCTCAAAATGTTTAAAAGTCCACAGTCTCTTCTGAGACTCACAGCAATCTCTTAGCTGTAATCTCTCATGGAGGGGAAGAATATTAGTCTACGACCTAGAGAGGCCATTGCGTGAAGCTGTGAAGGTGAAACCTGGATTGTCTTGGAGACCTGGAGATGCTGGAGCTGAGGGATGCCTGCTGAGGAAAGCTGCTAACAGGGAATGAGCAGGCATCCTGTCACCCCAGACTCCAGCCTGTTTATTTCAAGTAAGAATAGAAAACAGCAAACAGCTACGGGTATTATTGACACTGTGCCCTTGAGAATAGTTAGGAGGCAAACTATTTCCAACAGAAGCTACTGTTGTTTACCTTATGATATAAATAACACCATGCATTGGGAATGAGAAGCTGAAACTCATCCATGGAGAGAGTGTTTTGCTCCACTGGACGATCAAGAAATCTAGCCTGACTGTTTCAGTAGGGCTTATCCCCTAGCCATTTCTGCTGGACGCTGTAAGCGACTGATTTTATAGTGTTTTGCTATCTATCTGCTGGTGAGAAGTGTTTTTTCACTTTTGCTTGCTATTTATTTAATCGATTCACTCATTCAAAACCCAAAGAAAAGCTGTGGTAGCTCATTCTCCACATGGAACAATCTCCTTCAACCTTAATTATGCCTTGTTTCCAGATTCAGCCACGAAAGTAAGTGGCTTAACATATGAACTGGGCTTAGGGATGTACACGAAGAGAATAAAGGTTTTTCTCACGAGAAAGTCTTTTAAGTAATAGAGGGTTTTTTGTTATTATTGTTAATTTGGTTTTATTGTAGTCAAAAGTAAGAGTAAATTCTTGACAAGCCATTACAAATTATGATTACCGATCACTTCAATATTTCTGTCTATGTGACTCACTTTCTATAACGTGACTCTTCTACTTTACCTCTCAAATTCTAGTTGTGGTACTCAATAGAAGCAAATATTAGTGTAATAATGTATGGGCTGAATTATATCCCTCCCAAATCCTTACTCACTTTAAAATGTAAATTGTTATGCAGGGAAGAAAATAAAAAAATACGATTAACTTTCAGTGAAGTCATTAGATTCCTATCTAATCTGACTTGTGACCTTTAAGAAGAAATTTGGTTATACAGAGAGATACCACAGATGTGTACTCATAGAGGGAAGCCCATGTGGGGATCCAACCTATAAAGCTCTTGAATTTGGACTTACAGCCTCCAGAACTATTAAAAAATGCACTTCTGTTGTTTAAAGCATCTACTCTTGGTGTTTGTGTATTTGTTTGTTTTTCGAGATAGAGTTTCTCTGCTGTAACTCTGGCTGTCCTGGAACTCGCTCTGTAGACCAGGCTGGCCTCGAACTCACAGCGATCCGCCTACCTCTGCCTCCCAAGTGCTGGGATTAAAGGCACGTGCCAACACTGCCTGGCAACTCCTGGCATTTTGTTATGGCAGCCATAGTAAACTATCATAGGGAAAATATATGCGTTATGATTGGTTTTTAAACCTTCCTCTCTCTCTAATTTTTCTGTA
>JAMJFZ010000879.1:760000-865000 GCA_026225945.1 Cricetomys ansorgei
TCATGAGCTCTTCTCCCTCCATGCTAGAATGCTGAATGGCTTGATCTGGCATAAGGTGTGTGCAGGACAGCGCGGCTGCTGGCAGTTCATGAGTGCAGTGGTCTCGTCATTTCTGAAGACACAGCTTCTCACTAGTTCCTCCTCCTGAGCTCCGGACTTCTGGCTCTTACAATCTTTCTGCCCCCTCTTCTACAACCATCCCTGAGCCCTGGGGAGGGTGCAGTGGGTATGACACATGTCTCATTACGGATAGGCACCCCACAGTTACCTATTCTCTGCACTTTGTTGTGAGTTTCTGCACGAACCGCCAGCCATTGCACTAAAACACTCCTCTGATGAGGACTGAGAGCTATACTAACCCCAGTTTAGGACTGGTCCTCAAAAACCAAGTTTTACCTCTATTTTCCACTGCTTGATTGTGCCATTATTTGGCTTCCGTCAGTTCAGGACTTTCAATGTCTTAAAGATTTTCAAAACTCATTTGTAAAAAATTATTTAAAAAATTAATTTAATTTTTATTTTTATGTGCATTTGGTGTGAGAGTGTCAGATCCTGTGGAACTGGAGTTGCAGACGGTTATGAGCCGCCATGTGGGTGCCGGGATTTGAACAGGGGTTCTCTGGAAGAGCAGCCAATCCTCTTAACCACTGAGCAATCCTTTCTAGCCTCCTTATACTGCAAGGAAGTTGGGTATGGACATACTACATGGCTCGTCATGTTAAGGCTCTCGTGTCATGCAGACTTCCGTTGGCTGCAGCAGCTGTGCTTCTATGCCCACAGGCAGTGTAAAAGCACAAGGACCACCAGGCTCTGCCACACAACACACATGAGGCTTGCTTTGAGAACCCTGCCCAGTGTTTGAGCTCTGTAAGAGTTTCTCTTGTTTTCAGACTTTTCATACTTTTCTTGGGATTGGCCCAATTCCAAGGCACAAAAAGTGCCCCCTTGGATTCACCACTGCTCATACTTTTCATGTTTTGTCACCAAGGTTCCTGTCTATGAGTACATCCCTCATAGAACCCCAAGACCACAATGGGTCCTGAAAGAGCAGCCAGTTAAGTTCCAGCTTCACACACAAAGGCTCATCTTCCAGAAATCCCTCCACAGTGCCCCTGCCTCGCTCCCAAAAAGTTCACATTTCCTCTCTTTTGTTCTCCTCCCAGCCAATCAGAGACAGCCATCCCAACCCTTCTCCAACTGTACCTCCCCTCTTCTGCTAGGACCATTTAAAAGCTGCTTTTTGCCTATGGGCCACATCTGTCTCTACTCTGCCCAGAGACAAGTGTTGTGTCTCTGAGGCTAATATCCCTTGTCCCTTATCCCTTCCCCGTTTCCCCCACTCTCCCTTGCCCTGTTCCTTGTTCCTTGTTATTTGTCCCACTGGGACAATGAATCTGTGGTGCCTGGGTGAGTCCTATGCTGACTCCGATCCCTTCACTATCCCTAGCTAGGGGGCATTTTCTTTTTGGTAATTAAAGAAAAATGTTTGAGATTATAGCATAACTACATCATTTCCCTTTTCTCTAACCCCTCTATCATTCCTCTAAACCCTCCCATGTGCCCTTCCCTTTGAACTCATGGCCCCTTTTTTCATTATATATGCAATATGTATCAATTATAATATATATACATATAAATGCGTATATATATGTGTGTGTGTGTGTGTGTGTGTGTGTATATATATACATATATATATATATATATATATATATATATATATATATATATTCCTAAATATGTAAATACAACCTGCTCAGTCTATATAATGGTACTGGTCTGCATATGTTTTCGGGGTTGGCCATTTGGTATAAAGTAACCAATTGGTGTGCTCTTCCCTGAGGAATATTATTCCTCCCACTCCCAGTACTCCTTAGTTGTCTGCTGTTCTTTGCGTAGTGTTGAGACCTCACGGGTTTTTCCCCATCCACTTTGGCATGTGTATTCATGTTGTCCTTGTCCAGCTCATGTTTAGGCAGTCATGTTGGTGAGACCTTATGGGTACAGCTTCTGACCTAACTAGGAGACACAATCTCACAGCAAATTCCTGGTCCTCTGGCTCTTATAATCTTCCTACCTCCTCTTCTACAGTGATCCTTCAGTCTCAGGTACAGGCTATCCATTGGCACTGGGCTCCGCACCTCTACATTTTGATTGGTGGTGGGTTTCTATAATGGTCTCTCTGTAAGGGCTCAAGAGACAAAGTGGCACTGAGGAGATAGCTCACTGGATAAAGTGAGGACTGCCAGTGTGAGGTCCTGTGGTCTTTTCCTAGCACACATGTGAACAGAAGGGTGGAGCGGTAGAGGTCTGTAATCCCAGTGCTGGGGAGGCAGAGACAGGAGGATCCCTGGGATTGGTGGCCAGTCATGTCACTGAATCTAAGTTCCAACCACAGTAAAAGATCTTGTCTCAAAATAGAAAAACCAAGTGGAGGGAAATTGAAGAAGATATCAGATATTGATCTACACACACACACACATACACACACACACACACACACACACACACGATGCACAATGATTGAGTAAGCAGAAGCACTTGCTGATTCAGCTTTCTGTGCCATACTATCACATTGATAGCATTTACAGCTCTTTCAAAAACACCTACATAAGGCTTAGAGCAAGTCCCTATTATTCATTCTTGGTGGTCGATTGTTCTACTTCCATAATGAATAACAATGGCTATTGATTGCATTCAGCATCATATGCATTTGTTAGGTCTGCTGGCTAGTTTTATATCAACTTGACACAGGCTAGAGTCATCTGAAAGGAGGGAACACTTACTGAGAAAATACTTCCATAAGACTGGGCTGTAGGCAAGCCTGTAGGGCATCTTCCTTATTAGTGATTGATGTGGGAGGGCTCAGCCCATTGTGGGTGGGGCTATCCCTAGACTGGTGGTCCTGAGTTATATAAGAAGCAGGCTGAGCAAGCCATAGGGAGCAAGCCAGTAAGCAGTATCCCTCCATGGCCTTTGCATCAGGTCCTGCCTCTAGGTTCCTGCCCTGTTTGAGTTCCTGTCCTGATTTCCTTCAGTGTGGAAGTGTAAACCAAATAAATCATTTCCTCTTCAAATGGCTTTTGGTCATGGTGTTTCACCACAGCAATAGTAACCCTAACTAAGACAATAGGTAAAGAGCAAATGACCTATAACTCGGTCACATAAGGTGAGGAGGGGTGGGAGGGGAGCAGGGTCCAGACCTAATACTTTAGGCATTTTCACACAGAGCTGATCTGTATCTTCCCTCCCACGTCAGTCTTGAAGTAGAAATTCTTGGGTTCTTGTTGAGGGACATCATTTCTAGGGTTATTCAGGTGAAAATATGCAAATGTTTTATTGATTTCCTACATAATTTATCTCTCCTTAGCATTCTACTTGTCTTCAAAAATGACTTCATGTCTTTGATGGCTGACTGGCATTGAATGGAGATTTGCTTTTTCAAAAAGAATGGGGCCGAGTTTGACCTTGGCCTCCAGTTAGGTAAGACTCTGTGAAAAGAATTAGAGGCAGATTTTAGTGGCAGAGTTGGTGGGAACATCTTCGTATGATGGCTTGTATTGATGGTAAACTTGATAGGACCTGCAATCACCAATAAAAGGAGTCTCTGGGCTTGCCTGTGGATCATCTAGACTAGGTTCCCAGATGTCAGGGGACCCCTCCCAACTGTGAGTGTCACCATCTCATGGCCTGGGTCTTTCACCTCTCTCTGCATCTTAACTATGAAAGCACGTGACCACCCTCAAGGCCCTGCTCCATGACTTCCAGGCCATGACATATTGTCACCTCGAATCTATGAGCCCAAATGATCCTTTTCTACCTTGAGCTGCTTTGGCCAGAGTCCCTTATTAAAGCATCAGGAGAAGCAAACAAGAGACTTCCCTAGTATACTTAAATCATTCTACAGACTTACTCGTGTTCCACACAACATTTTTCCCCCCAACATTTTCCCTAACATTCAGGGCATGTTCCTTTGTAAATAATATAGTCATTCCAATTTTAGGGGCTTGTTTCCAGAGTGTGAGCCTAGAATGGAAGTCAGAATATCCGCTGTAAGCAATGTATTAAAGATAAATCAGAATAAATCCCAAACCAACCAAAACACAGATATAATGAATTTTGTGACTTAATAAAAAATGTACGAGGTGGCCAGGGTATGGCATGGCAGGAAGATGAGCACAGACAGGCAGCTAAAAGGTAGTTCAGGGGAGAAGAGACTTCAACTGACCCCTAAACAAAGAATAACATTTCTACAGGCAGATAAGAGGTTATTGCAGGGCTAATGGACATTCCAAGAAAACCCAGTGGTTTATCCTGGCTCCAAATCTCCAGTTTAGAAGGCTTCCCAGAAGCCCAGCTGGCCCTAGAGTCAGCTTACAAATGGGAATACACATATGCGGTTTGGGTTTCTTTGAGGTTTGAATGTCTCAGGGCCAGCTTAGGTGTACCTAGGACAGCGCCAGAGCTCCAGATTAATTTCAGTGAACTTCTGGTGTGCTGGAGCCATTCCTGACCACAAGGTCAGCCTCCGAGTGAGCACAGAAGAGGGGTTCAGAAAGCCCTTGCAGACATCTCAGCTCCTGGTCCTGGAACCCCCAGGAATGACTCCTGCTTTCTGAGATGTCACCACACCACCTATATAGTTGAGCAAGCATCTTTGTGGTAGGATGGAATGTCCTTTGGGTATATGCCCAGGAGTGGTATAGCTAGATCTTGAGGTAGGTCAATTTCCAATTTCCTGAGGAATTGCCGTACTGATTTCCAAAGTGGCTTGTATAACTGTACGCTCTCACCAACCTCAGATAGACGCAAAGGGCATAAAGACGGTCCTGGCTTTCTGAACCTCCCTCCGAGGAATCCCCTCTACGGAGCTGGTGGAGTGCAGCAGGATCAGCACCAGCTTTGCTGCCTTGCGTTATCCCTGAGGAAAGTGACAGGGCTCACCTAAGGACACTTTGAACCTTTCAGAGCTTGCTTCTACTGAATCTTCTCACACTGCATCACTCGGTAGGAATCAGTTTTTCCTCACTGAAAGTTAAGTGAAGGAAGGACTACATAGTTACCGTTAATGTCGGTTTGCTTGCTTAGATCTTTTCACTTTCAAAAAAGGGGGGAGGTTGGATAGTAAGAAGAATCACAGGCATCCATCTTTCTGTCTTCTACCCAGCATTTGGAAGGATCCATCTTGTTCAGGTGAGGGCGTGAATTCTTGCAGCCTATCCCTAGTTCTCTTTGGGCACTCCCGACAGTACTGCAGTCCACACTGTGCTCCAACTTCTCAGCATGCTATGTGACCTCTTCCTTCCTTCAGGACCACATGCATCTTGGCTCCTTCACCTCTATCTTCTCCTCCAGAAGCTCTCCTCTTGCATGTTTGCCACTTGTATTTGAACAGCTCTCCACTCAATTCCTCCTCAAGACAGTTCAGACCTTCTTCTCTCGCACTCCTTCAGACGTTTCTGTAGAAGAGCTGTTATCAGAGACTGTCAGAGTTTAGTGTCTACATGTGTCTGTATCTCCTTGGTGCTCAGTTTTGAATCCCTACAAGAGAGCTGGAAGCATGTCATAGTCCCAGCATCACACGAAACGCCCAGCCAGAGGGCAGCCAAACAATTGGTTGAATCAAACTGCATGAACTGTAGAAATAACTTGACTGGCAAGTTTTGAGTACAGGTGATGACAGGTGTACAAGACAAGTGGTAGGTACCAAAAGTAATTAAAAATAAGTCATCTGAAGTCTTGGGGATGTGAGACTTACTGAGTTATTTACCTGACTTCGTTCCCTATAAAATTATGTACAGGTTTTAAGCTTAGTTTTGAAATATTGCATCTCAGTTGACGTGTCACTTCATGATTAGAAAAAATTCTTTAAAGCATACATTTTGCAAATCGATTGGTTTTCATTAGAAGTATGAAGGTATTAAAAGTTAATTCATTTTATGTATATGCACTGATACATGACACATGATTCATCATCCATAGCACTGAAGGAGGATGTGTGTTGGAAAGCCTTTCATTGGTTTCTTGCTCCATTAGAGACTTCAGTAGGACAGTTAATCTTATTTTCAGCCCTTCTAGAATAATCTTTCAAAAGCTTCCCATTCTCATGAGATACCATGTGACATTACCATCAGGAACATGCCTCAGGTCAAATCAGTTTTACTGTCAAGTGTGTGAAGTGGGGTGAATTATTAACCCTGCTTTTAGTTCCCAACTTACATGGGCGTAAAGACAGTACTTCCTCAGGAGAGTTGCAGTCACAGAGCGATGTAGCATTTCAAGTGCTCAGACCAGAACTTGGAACATAAATGCTATTTCTATAACTCATGGCTACCCTCAAGCCCCTGCTTCCATTCACTCTTCTACAGTACCCCTTCAGACAGGCTCTTTGGAACATTACTGAGCATTAGTGATGCAGCTAAGACGAAGGGGCTAGACACAGGTGTGTCATCTGTAGGAAGGATCTTAAAAGGGAGTGGTAATGGTTATTAGTAGCAGTGAAAGAGTTCTGGGGCAGTGCTATTAGTAAAAAGTTACCAGAGTAAAGGGCTGCTATTGCTACTCATAAATAAGAGGGGAATTTGAGAGTTAACCAGTCACTGCAGTAAGTTTTCTCAGATAATGCAACACAGGTTTCTGCCATAGGTATTTTTTATCTTTATTAGAGTGTGACCAGAAATGCATGTTAAAATCCATTCGAGGCTGAGAGATATGCTGATGGTAAAGAAGCCCAAATACAGGGTCAGGGGGTAAACGGCTCAGCTGGTAAAGTGTCTGAGGACAAAAGCATGAGGACCTGAGTTTGGATTCTTAGCCCTCAGAAGGAGTTGAGTGTGGTACTCTGTGCTCTTGTACAAGCAGGAAGAAGGCAGACAGGGGCATCTGATCCTTGGGACTCACTGGCCAGCTTGTATGGTCAATAGGTGAACTCCGGTTTCAGTGGTAGGCCTGCTCTCAAAAGACAGGGTATAGAACTTTGGCTTCTACACACATGCACAAAGTGTGTGGGCCCCTGCTTCCCAGCTCCCTCCCTGGGGCAGCCAAAGGACTTCAGAGAGGGAGTGGCATCCTCAGGAACCATCCAGGTCCAGAAGGTTTTGGGCGGAGGCTGAGAGCCAGCAGGAAACAGACTTCTGGGGAGTCAGTGTCAGTGTAAACAGCTCAGTTTATTGAAGCAAGGGAAGTGCCATATGTAGGGTAGAGAGGGACCAGGAGTGCCTTATGTGGTGACAGATCATTGGCTGAGGCAGTGATACCAGGAGAGCTCTATTTGCATGTGGGCAGCTCACAGCCAGATATGGGTGGTCACGTTAACAGTTGATAGTCTCCTGTTAGTCTCTGCTGCCTGGAACAATCTCTTTCTTCCTTCCTTCGTACTCTAAAGAGAGACTAAGAGCTGATGGAGCAGGATGGGAAAAGCAGTGCCCACTACTGCCTGATTTGCTTTCCAACTTATCTAGGATTTTGAGGAATTTACAAAATTTCGAGAAGTCTTAATCTTATTGATCTTTGTTTTTCTGATAAAACTTAGCATTAATATTTGGGAGAATAAATAGCATGTACATGAAGGTTACTTGGACCTTAGGGATGAAGGAAATGAAGGAAGGAGTTGAGATTATTAAGCACAGTCTTGGAGAGGAGGTGCTTAAGTGTTCATGGTCACCAAGTTGTGGTGGAGGCTAGAGAGCTCAAAAGAGGGCTGGGTCCTGAAGAGCTGGAGCGAGGTCCTCTGAGGCAGGGCCCTGGTGGGCTGGAGGAGGGATTTTTGAAGAGAAATGACAAGACGGGTTCTAGAATCTCTGGGATGATGCCTGGAAGCTGTTTCTGTGAGAGGTAGAACCTTGAGCTTTTGCTAGGAGGGGGAACTGCCATTGCTGGGTGGAGGACACATTGGATATGAATAAAATGTGAATGCATGGGGACGATGCACAGTTTTGGCTACCACTAGCACGGGCTCCATGTGCTCACACGCTAGAGAAGGAGAATTTGTCGCTCTGCAGAATATTTATTTACCCTGTTCTTACTGGAAATAAATACTCCAGACATTTTCTTTCTGTCTCCTTTCAGGACTTGGATTTGTGCTTATGCCACCTTTAGGTAATTTGCTGTTAGTCCTTTTGTTCATTTCCCTCTTTTCTCTTCACTGAGCTAAGGGATTATTGTTTCTTTGAAAAAAAAAAAAAAACCAACCTTGCATTTAAGAATCAGCGTTCCTGTCCAGAAGGCAAAGAGAGGGGTGTGTGTTTGATCATCATGACCCCATTTCATCAAGCTATTCCATGGACTACTATTGTCTTCGGGCAGCTAACACCTAGCCACGATGAAGTCAGCTACCCATGTCTTACAGGTTAAATAACATTCATTCTTCTAAGATTTTTTTAAAGAGTTGTATGTCTCTCACACTCACTCCTTCTGTAGCTGCATTTTGAAAGGGCTATTCTTTTTATGAAGAATGAACTTCACATTTCCATACATGTGTGTATGCTACTGGAAAGCATTTTTCTCAGAACAATCGTGTCAAGCAAAGCATATGAATTTCGACTTAAGCCTGCCTTCTTTAGGCTAGTTTTTCTACCTGTAGGGCTGTTGTGTTTTGAACACTGTCTTGAAACAATCATATTCTGTCATTATTAAAGGGGCAGAGGTATGGGAACTGGATAGGCAGGAGAGGAAGAATCTGAAGAGATTTACTAGAGTGAGAGTTTTCATACTCGTCATTCATGAATGACCACAGTCTGTCCTCAAAGAAGTATGTACAGCACCTTGTAACAGAATGTCAAACCTCTGTGTTGTGGAATTTAGCCAGGCAAGGCTGATATGCTCAGTTTAGAGCTGCTATTGAGGGTAGAAGCAGGAGGACTGACAGGTTAACTTGATACCCTTCATTTCAACATCATTGTTGGATAAAAGACAGACACAGCAAGGGTTCTGAATTCAGAGTAGCTATTGCTTAAGGAACACCAGAGATAGGCTCTAGACAAAAGTGCCTAAGAGAAAACCATCTGTGCAATGCGTTTATCTCATTAAATGCAAAAATTAGCACAGAGAACATAAGACTGATGTTGCCCTTCCTGCTGCTTTGGTTCTCTTTCGTTGAACAGTAAGGGTACCCAAACTATATAAACATGTAGAGGCTTGGGCCACTTTTGGAGTATGGAAGAAAGAGACCCGGCTGAACCAGCTTCCTAAACGACTGCATTATTTTATCCTGATGGTTTCTATGAAAGAAAATTAGCTGCATCGAGACCATCTGCATATTCATAATGTGAAGCATATGGCTGGCTGTCGGGATTGTGAGAAAGAAAATGCATTAATAACCATGCTTCTCTTCAGCCATTTCTCACATTCCAGGTTATTTCTTTGAGAAAGAATATATTTGAAAAATCTGTTTACTCTTTACAGGAGCCAAACATCTTTATTCCTTTGGACTTTTCTGTGTGGTGTCTACCACTATTGTATGTTTTAACGACAAATTCTGAAAGAGAATATGATGGTTTATACTAGAGAAGGACCCATAGGTAAATGTATAACACTTTGTAGGTGTGTATTTGTGTTAACGCATTGTTTCTTGTTAGGCATTAGTTACTGGAGTCAGAATTTTCTGAGTACATAATAGGGACTCAAAACCAGACTGTGTGTGTCTGTGTGTGTGTGTGTGTGTGTGTGTGTGTGTACATACCTTATGTGTGCATGTCTGTGTGACTCTGGGCCCAGGCATAGACAGAAAGATGCATCTTTAGTTTTACTACACAGAATAATTAGCAAATTCGAAAGCTAAAATGATTAAGTATAGAGAAAGTAGGTCAAGCACGCTGTTATGCTGGTCAAAGAGTAAGAGAATGATTTTTCAATTTTAAATTCTTAATGGAAGAAAAAGTAATCTCCAGTTATATTAGAAGAAAACAGCAAACTAATAGAACTTTTGCTTTTATGTCAAGCTTTTCAGGTACTCAGTGGATCAATAAATCCAATTCCCAATGTGCAATAACAAACAAGAAACAGCGAGAGAAGCTGAATTGGCACCTCTACCTTAATAACATAGCAAAGAAGGGTGTAAAGTTGGCGAGGAAAGATTAGGAAAGAAATGAAATTTTGCTCCTCTGAGACCGAGGTATCATGTTTGTTGAGTAAAGGTAAAAAAGGAACAAGGGAAACAGCGTAGGCGGCAGAGATGTGCGCTCCGTGCGAAGCCAGCTCCCGGGAGAGCTCTGGGAGCACTGGGGTCCCGCAGACGCGCACATCTTAGCTATCTTCTCTGCTCCAAGATACTGTCAGAGCCCCAGGAGCTTTGAAAGGCAATTTTTTTTCTCCCAGATATGCCAAAGGAGATTAGGGGTCTGAACAAAACAGTTCCTACTCGTTGCTCAGTTTGGAGATGTAAACGATGGAAGCCTTGGCAAGCATTGAACATTAAGAAGAGAAAGCATTCAAGTGGTCATTAATGTTGAAATGAACAATCTGCTTACATAAGAATCACACTTTTGTGTCAACAGTCTCTGTTTTGTAGAACAATTTGATACTGCCATTTATTTATTTATCATTTATATAATCATTTATTTATTTAGATATTATCATCTATTAAGTATTTTACAAAATTTACCAGGGTGATTGTCAGATTGGGAATGAGTTTGTTTTTAGAAACTTATTTACTGAATGGTTCTTTTTAAAAGAATTGACTTAATCTGAGTTAGTTTCCTTTGTTCTGCCAGGTACCAGGTTGGTATACCACACCAGTAATTTTATCAGATCCCCTTTGATCCTGCTTTGAAATATAAGATATTAGCTCTGTTGAGTTGTCATAGCTCTTCTGAGTAGCAGGAAGGCTGATTTCGATGTCTTATTTTTAATATTTATCTACTAGTAATGGCAATGTAAGGCTAATAATTTCTGCGTGTGTTTTCTAAATATTTGATTTATATCTACAAATCCAATATAAACCTTAAAATTCCTTTTGCTTTTTTTTATTTACTGGGAATACTAAACCATTTCATAACAGTTTTTCTTTTGCATACACTTATTTTGGATGTAAGATATGAGGTCTAAATAATAATTTTGCTTTGGGTCTCAAATTATTTTATTCATTTTACTATTTATGTCACCCTCCTCCTGTGAGTTTATCTGAAGGCATTGTCTCTCCTTTATTTAATGGGTCAGGCTGTGCTTAGATGCAGTTGAGGTATGTTTTATTACGTCATGAACAACTGATCAATGTAAATTTCTTTATTCATAAGTATTTGTTACATAAGTTACGACATAGATGTTGATTTACTAGATGTAGGCAGTTTATTCTTTGCCTAATTAAATCACTGCTTCTTAGCCTGGAGCTTTGGAACTTTTTGGCCTCTTTACAATCTACTCTTAATCCTTGAACTGGAAGGCTCAGCTTTCATACAATCTAGAACATTTAAACTGTTAGCCCTGACCAAGAAGGCTGCCTGGGTTCACTCTGTCTAGCTACTTTTGAACTCTAACTCTTCTGGTTCAACTCACTCTTGTTATGGATCAAACTCTTCTCAAGCTACCTGGTTCAAACTGATCTGAGTCAGCTTACTGTTTCTGACTAAACTCTTCTGACACTGGTTTACTCTAGCTGAACTGCTCTGCTTGGATTCAAACTGACTTACTCTTCCTATCAGATACTGCCTCTGTGTCTGTATCTCTCCATGAGCTTTCATTATTTCATACTGCCTCAGTTACCCTCTCTGCTTCTCAGTCAGACAGACCACATCATTGTCTGTGTCTTGTCCCTATCTGCCTGCTTCAGACTGCTCGCCTCATACTGCCTGTGTCTGACTGCTGTAACTGCCTCTGCTCTGAGCTGCTTTTTTTATTGTGAGAGTTGAGCAGGTCCTCACTCTGACTCATTCTGCTAACTCTTCCTCTGATTTATCTCTTTGCCTGCCATTCACTCTGACTCATCTCAGACTTCACTTCCTGTGTGACACTGACTCCTGAGCACTGCTTCCTATCTGCTTCCTCCACACTCTGTTTCTGTATTAGGGATTAAAGGCATGGATCACCACTGTCTTCTGGATACTGGGATTAAAGGTGTTCACCAATATTCTTCCTACCCTAGAGCAGCCATACCACAGGATTAAAGAGTTAAATTTTCCTCTATACACCGCACCTGACCTGGTTTAAAATTCTTAATTTCATTATCACTTTTTATCTAAATATTCCTCTATAATACTATGTACACTAAATGCTTTGTGCCTCAGTACTGTGCACACTAAGTACTATGTGCATAAGTAATATGCACACTAAGTATTATGTGCATAGTTATTCTGCATACTAAGTTCTATGTGTCTAAAATTTCTTTTTCAAAAAATAACCTCAATCAAATCAGTTGTTCAATCTGAAATGGTTAAATGATCTGAAATAAAATTTTCCTTTATGCAAATTGAGATAAAATGTACTTCAAATAACAAAACTTAACATTTTCACCATGAAGCTTTTTCATTGCTTTTACATTCATTAACACTGAGATGCAACTATATCACCACTGTTCATCACAAAGAAGCTCTGTACTCATTAAACAGTCACTCTATCTGTGATCATCGTCCTGTTTCCATGTATTTGACTGTTCTAGATACCTCTAGAAATGGCAGTATTCAGTACTTTATTGTAGAGGAATTTTCTCTCTTTAGGCAGATATTTCAGCACTAGGTAAGTGCTTAGACCTTGGGAGTTGCTCCTTCATCTCTGCTTCAGTTTCTGACCAGCCCATGGAGTATGGGAGAGAGATTCATAATGACTTTCCTGTTAGTCCCAGTGAAGATCCACTGCAGTGACTGTCATTAAAACCAACTTCATTTTCCATCTTATCAGACAGACGGGTTGGACGTGTCATGTTAATATGAGATTATTTTCAGTTATGCCTGATAGAGAAATAGAGGTACATTAGTATTGACATGACTGATTCTGTCTGTATCTTGGATGTACATGTAAGTAGGTATGCTAACAATGGAGAAATTCACAAATTATTTCCCTATAGACATTTTCCTGTCATGCAGTAGCCTCTAAGCAGTCATCTGTAGCCCCACATTTAGGTGCTATGATTATGGCTCATGGAACGGATCCCACTTTCCCAAACTCAGTAAACGGATGCTGGCCTAAGGGATATCCCAGCACCCAGCTGTGCTGAGATCCATTCTGGTGGCCTGATTAGCAGATACGCTGTCCTCCTTTTAATTTGACCTTCCAAGTGCCCTCCAACACTGTGCTCCCCTGCTAAGGACCAGACACTTGACCGGCCCTTTGTGAGTTTCCGCAAGGGTCAGCAATTTCCCATGTCTGGCACACAGCTTCGCCCAGCAGCTGCAGTTCAGGATCACGAACTCCTTTCTCACCAAAACTGGGTCACATCATAGATAGCGGGGGAAGTAGTGCGGAACCAGTTCGGGGTGGCGGCTCACCAAGTTCTAATGCTGGCAATAAAAATGGAAAATGGCCTTGTGTCAAACTCCAACATGAAATTGCACACGATTAAAATAATAAAAAATGATGGCAATGATTTAAAAAAAAAAACAAAACCTTTCCAAATGTAAGGAACGCAGTGTAGGATGTATCGGTTTACTCTGTGATCCCTCTGCTGTGTCTCCATGAACAGGCTGTGTGGGAAACATAGCCAAGGCAGAGGGGACCAAGTGGAAACCTCAGCTCTGAGCTTTCTTGACTCTTGCAACCTCACATCCCCAAGAGTATTGTCAAGAGTGGTTTGATTTTTTTTCTCTTTAAACACAGCTTGGCAGCACTGTAGAAGTGTTTTATTTTTTAAGCCCTTGCTGGACACAACCATTGACAGACGAGTTCTCCGGTGGAGAAGGCTGCCAGGACAGGAAAACGACTTACTCTGCACAGATTCATCTCTCAGCTCCTTCTCATTCACTCCCATTTTCCATGGCTCTTTGATCCTTTCTCATTTTCCACTCCAAATTGGTCCCTGTGTCTCCTGTGCCAACTGGCACACTTCTATAAAGAAGTATTTTGCTAATAATATCCCTGCTCTTCTGAACCCTCCTCCATTGCCTCCTTTTCTCTATCTGGGCACAAAGTGAATCTCTCCAAATTCTACCATTGAGGATTGTGAGGACAAGTTGGGCTGTTTAGATTTAACTTGAACTTTTATTTATAGATTCACCAAATATCTTTGTTCTCTAGGGTCCAAGTTTCTTCAAAAGGAACTTCTCATCAGATAACACTTCATGTTAGTGATCTGACAAGAATAAAATCGTTGTAGAATCTGTAGCATCTTGATTGGTAATAGGGCACTAGGCTTATCTATTTGAAATATAGTTTTTAGTGTTCAGTTCCTTCCTTCCTTCTTTCCTTCCTTCCTCCTTTCCCTTCCTTCCTCCTCCCTCCCTCCCTTCCTTTCTTCCTCCCTCCCTTCCTCCCTCTCTCCCTCCCTTCCTTCCTTCCTTCCTTCCTTCCTTCCTTCCTTCCTTCCTTCCTTTCTTTCTTTCTGAAACTCAGTTTCTAAAAGTAAGTCTTAGAGAGAGACAGGCACAGAAGTCTGTTTACTAACTGGCTGTGCCACAGTGAGCACCTTGCTTCACCTTTCCAGATCCTTAAGTCAGTATCAGAAATAAGGAATGCTTGAACCTTCCTCCAGCTTCTGTGCAGTAAAACACAACAGTGTATGGATTTGTAAAACAAAGAGAAAATTTGACATGTTGCCTGTGGCCTACTAGGAGCTGCTTTTCAGATGCTGTCAGCCTTTGTTTCTGCCAATCAATATTCTCATTAGGCTGCTTTCAACTTTGTTTGAACAACCCCCAGGCTGTTGTGCATGTGCACACATGTGTGTGTGTGTGTGTGTGTGAATGTGTGTGCATATGTGTGTATGTGTGTGTATATGTGTGTGTATGTGTATGCATGTGTATGTGTGTTCCTGTGTATGTGTGTGTGTACTTGTATGCGTGTATGTGTGTGCATGTGTATATTTGTGTGTATATGTGTATGTGTGTGTACCTGTGTGTGCATGTGCCTATGTGCAAATGGGTAGCAATCAGAGATGAATGCTGGGTGCTTTCCTCTATTAGCCTCCACTTTACTTTTTAAGATAAGGCTTTTCACTGTACCTGGTACTGTTTGTGCCAGGCTGGCTAAGCAGCCAGCAACCAGAAGCTGCTGGTCCCTGCCATGCCCTGTACTGAGGTTACAGTTGCTTGATGCTGCACCCAGTTTTCACATGTGTGCTGGGGATCTGAATTCAGGCTCTCATGGCTGCGCAGCAAGAACTTTATCCACAAAGCTAGCTCCCAGACTTTAGTTCTAAATTCTGCCTCTGAATTTTTTTTCTTTTTCTCATTAAAGCACAACTCTACTAATTTCTTTATTGAAGCAACTTCTTATAGTTTCGAAACAGAGCTGTATCAGCTATTGGAGCCTCCCCATGAAATCTTGAGTAAATGGATTTTACAGAAGAGGACCTTTAAGGCAACAACATCCTGTTCTTTGCTTCCTCATAAATATGACTTCTGTGCTGTTTGAACGGTGTGGCTTGGTATGCATGAATATTTTATCAGTGCTCATTAACTTCATCTGGGGCATGATTTTTTAAAGAGTTCTGTTTGAATAGGAATGTTTCTATTATGCCCTGGGCCCCATTTTTTCCTATGGAAATGTACTTTGAATGTTACAATGGAAGTCTACTAGAAACAGCATTAAAATGAGTGCACATCATTTGTAGAGCCACTTTTCCACAGTGTTATGTTCAGGGCCCTGATGAAAGCCTTATATGGTCTTTTAGGCTCTTAATATTTGATAAAGTAGTGATGGGGTTGAGACAGCAATGTTTATGTTTTATGGGGGGTATATCTAGATATTTAATAAAGGAAGGTGTCTAGACTTTTAACAACCCTAGGCTGAAACCTCAGTCTGCATTCCACTTAGATAAGCCATTTGCCCTCTTTGGGCTTCAAGTTTTTATGTGTTAGGTGGGACAACAGCCATTGCTTTACAGAATATGAGTGAAATACCGCCCACTCCTCAGCAGGCACTAAGCAAACAACCTAGGTATAACTTTCTACCGAGAGAAGAGACTTCCGTTCTCCTAGCCACAAGGGATCATTTATATTTTTTATTAACAAGTGAAGATTGCCCAGCAATGTACAGTTTAACTATGACTTAATAAATTTGCTTTTGAATGGCCTCTACTGATTATTTCTTTCATATATAAAACTAGTCTTTTAGCACATCCTGTACCTTCTTAAAAATTAAGCTCCCAGCTAAGCCTGTAAGTGATCACTAGACAATAATACAGCTCATAAAAATATGGCCTCTATTATACACTTCATCTTGCTGCTGCCAATCATGACAGTTTCTCCCGTTTCCCCTCCTCTGTGTCTTTCTTTCTTCTATTCAACATTTGTTTACTGAGTGTCACTCTCTGGCCAGACACTGTTCTGGGTTCTGGGGACAGAAGTAAATAACTGAAGAGGCTCCCCTGAAATTATATACTCATCCAATGTTCTGGGAAGGCAGCCATCCACACTGTGTGGGATTTGGCCCTGTCTTCTTCTCTTTTCTCTGCTTATACTGCTAGATTATGTAAAGGGGATATTAATATTTGCAGCGGTTTCAATGAAGAGCAAAGATAACTTTTGGAGATGGAAAACCTGGATGGTGAGGATAGAGGGTCTAGCTTCACATGCTGGCTGATTGACCTTAGCCTCTCATGGCTCTGAAGCACATGGTGTCTTGGTATTGAGGGGAAGAACTGCCCACCGATACACAGATCTTAATGCTTAATGAGTAGAACTTCTACAGTGCACCTTCAGTTGGCTGACATGATGCTCTCTTATAGGCCATTGGAGTCCCTGGGCAAGGTCTTCCCTTACCAGTGCTTAGGCTAAGAGACGACCCTATAATTTCCTCTATTAGCATTAATATATTCAGATGATTTCAACACAAATATCTCAGTGGGCAGAGTCAATGCTAGAATGATAAATGCTCCATTCAAGGACCATTGGGTAGACAATCACTGGTACTCCAAAACTAGCCAGCCTTCTGCATTCCAAAATCCACACCTAGGAAGTTGATTACAACAGCTAAGGAAAGTGACCTTCTGGCAGTGGCTCAGGCTGTCAGATATAACAGCTGCTCACAATTCTTATTACTGCACAGAATGTGTAGCTTTATAATAAATGAGAATAAGTTCAAATACACCACAACAAGTGGTGGAGGACATCTTTAATTTAGGGACTTTGTCTGCAGGGCCATCTGGATTTGTCTGATTCCCACCCCAAATTCCATTTGATTGCTACTCAAAAAATGTTTGGCAAATCCTAGAATAAGGAATCATTATTACTAAATTTTCCTTTAAACCATTCCACCTGAACTTTCAGCATGGAATGGGAAGCACCATTTGCTAGGCCCTCACTACATCATGAGTACTATGCCAAAGCATTTTATTTTGCAACCTCACACCCTGATAAATTTCTTCTGAGATTTACTACATTCATTTTGCCCTCATCAACAGTATAACGTACACGTAAGCTAAGGGTCAGTACTGCTGGAGGTCAGCACCCAGTGTTTACAGCAGAGCCTAGTTCCAGTGCTCTCGTTCCTTCAGTGTTCCATGATGCCACCTGTGTGGCAGGCTTGACTAGGTTACCGCACCTGCTTGCCCAAGTCTCATCATGAAGATATTCACAAAGCTCTTTCTCCAGCTATCCACTTGCATACTTGACCAGAGCCACATCAGGGAGTAAATGAATATGGAGAATGTTTTACCAGTATGATTTTGTTAATATAAAAAGATAAAGCAAAGAGGATAGACCAATTGTTTTGTTGGCCTAGTAACTCTTTCTTTGACAAATAGCTCTTATCGTTCCAGATATGTTGTCAATCAGTATGTCTGGCCTCCAGGTTACAGTGCACTGGGCTCCATTTTTGCCACTGTGATGCATATGTGACTCAGGGTCGGGCCATCATGGTACATTACACTCTGAGCAACACTGAGCCTCCCAATGGGAGAGTTGGAGGGCCATGATCCAATGAGAACCAAAACAATTCTCTCCCAAGACCGACATGTAGACTGTTGAAAAGGAAATCATCCTTACTATTTATTTTTCTCCTTCGATGGGGATTTAAAAACTTACAGTTAGGTAATCATCCCTGTTAGTCGATGAATCAGTTCTTTTCTCTTCCCAGGCAAGCTGCTGGGCTGCAGAAAGGTAAAATTATTAAAATTCGGGGACTTCACATTCATGTGGCATATTTCCAGTGATTTTTAAAAACTTCCTTTTAATTTAAAATAACCCTGAAATTGAAAGTTGAAGTGATTGTTTCCTTTCCCACCAAGTGTCCAGGTATGAGTGAATGTGGGGTGCTTTCATGCTATGGTTGTTGGTGGTAAATAGCATCTCAGTTGGATGCTCGCAAATCAGGTAGAAGCTTTAGTAATATGGCTCAGCAGGTGAAGCAATCTTGAGGTGACATTGATTATAATAATACCTTCGATTTATTTCTTATTAATAATTCAGCTTTTTTTATACACTTGCTCCGAGGAAATAAAATGTGCCTACAGCTAAAACATTTCTTGGGCTAGAATTATTCAATGTGTCAGATCAGAACTCTTCATATGGGCTGTTGTTGATGCCTCCGTCGCAAATGAACTTCCATTTGCCCGTGGGGAAAAATACAGAACTTGGAAGCCTCTCTGAGGGTTTTCAGAATCTGGGCTTTCTTTCCAAATCCAGCCTTTCTTCTTCATGTGCTTCATGTGCTTTCTGAAATACACTGAAATACATTCACAGTGAAATACATTCACACCTGCGTGCCCAGGTACAGCCAATTGGCAGGCAGTTCTGAGTGCTTCAGGCTCAGTACTATCCTCATCCTGGCAGGTATCTGAGGAGCTTTGTTCTCCTGGGACAGGAGTTAGTGGCCTTCTCTGAGCCTTGAAGCCTGGGTGGGCCCTTGGGTGCCAACATATTCGCAGACACCTGTTTCCTCATGCCCTGATGGGAATCTGCCCTGTAATTTCCTACTGGACTCAGACTAAGCCAAATCAAACCCTTCCTTTCCAGTCTCTTGTCTCTGGTCTCGTGATCTCAATTCTTCTTAACCTAACAAGCATTGCAAAGCTGCCCAGGAATCGTGTGCACCATCTTTCTTGATTTCTTGAACAAAATCTACCTTTTAGCAAATGGCATCCTTTTATTTACAAAAAAACTTTTGACTTCTATAGTGAATTTTTACCCATTCTAGTTTGATTTCTAATTCCATCTTTCTTTTGACATTTCTTACCACCTAAATTCAACTTAGCTTTCTTCCTTTGTATTCTTGGCTCCAGTTAAACAAGTCTTTCTTGAAAGAGAGCCAGGTAGGTTGTGGGAACATGGGAGACTGACTGGGTATTATGTCTCATACCTGCTGCAACCATAGCACTCTGTAGGCAGGAAGATCACAAGTTCAATGTTGGTTCCAAGTGAACTCCAAACCAGCCAAGCTATCTCAAAATTCTGAACCAACGAGGGAGGCTCCGGCAGTATCTGGGTAGAGTAGGGAGAAAGTTTCTTCTAAGCAAATGGGGTGATAAATGCTTATCATCTGGAGGAGGCAGGAACTTAAAGAACATTATGGGGGTGAAGGGAGGTGACAGAAGGGTGAGGTGGGAGGTAAAGAGGGGTTGGAAGTGAGGAGACAAACCTGAAGAGGGGAGAGGTGAAAGAAGAGAAGAGAAACTGGAATGAAAGAGAGGAGACAGACAAAACAGGAGTAGAAAGGAGAAAGCAAAGACAGAAATGGAAACCAGGGTCTCAAGTCTGCTTACGCCTGCTGAAAACCAAAAGCCTTTGCTGTCAGTACCAATGCGGAAGGGGAGATCACTCTTCTACCTCCTATCAGCTTTCCTCTCCCAACACACACTGGAACAGGGACAGGGACTTTTTTTTTTTCAACTTCTCCAAAGGATGAATAAAAGTATCAAGGAAAATTAGCTATGAACAATTTGTAATATATTATATACTCATTTCATGTTTTTAAACCCATTATACAGTTATACATTCATTTTTCAGCAGACAGTGCAGTATGGTGGTCGTACAACCACTGCTTAAGAAACATCTTCCTGACTGTAACACCTTCTTCTACCTCAAACACCCTCCCGCTCTTCATCCTAAATTCCTGTATGGAAGGAACCGTTGGCCTTCCTAAGTTCTAGCCACTTAAGGATTTGAGGCTGCAGTGAATTTCCTGGCCTCTGTAGAACTGGCTCGTCACTTAGCAAGGACAGAGTGGTAAGCGGTTGAGAAGGTGGTTTGTGATCCAGGCCCAAGAGTCATACAGAGCTGTACATTCCCAGAATTTGAGCATACGAGCTTTGTGGACTAATGTAAGTAAAACGGTGCATGCGTGTACCACGAGGCTGCTGGGAAGATTTAGGGAAGTACTCAGAAGAGTACCCAGCTTAAGGGAATAAATACGTAATACTGTATCTTATTTCCTGTGTTTTTCTTTATTGTTATTTCTTTTGTACTTATATTTTAAAATGCAACAACTTACTTAGTCTTTACAATTCATGAGGGAGAACAACTGTCATAACCCAACTTTACTTGGTAGTAGGAGAACCAAGCCTTCCCGCAGACTGTGCACAGGACTTCAGTGAGGAGCACAGCCAGGATATCTGGTTTGGTATAATCTGTTCTCCTGTGAGATGCAATCGAGTCAGTGAGACAAACATGGTTATTTCTACATGACCAAAAGTAATGTCTGACGTGTCCTGACAGCTCTCCGGTAAAGAATTTCACAGCTGTGTATTGCTTGATACACTTAAAATTCTTTTTCAGTTGCAGTTGAGGCTTATTCCCGTCCTCTTTCTCCATTATCTTTCAAAATGTGAAAGTAATACTCAAAATTTGAAGGCTAACGGGCCACTGGGAACAAGAGTTCAAAATAATACCGGCTTTCAAACTGCTCCTACTTTTATTAGTGTGTATAACGCTGACATTTGGTAGTGACTGTGTGTGGTGTTAAGGCACTCTTTTGTTGAAGTGAAAAAACAAGGCAGTAAATCCAGGGCTGGAATTAGGACAGCCAATTTCTGACTTGCCCTGTGACTCTTGACAAGCCATTTAATATCCACAGTTTATTATCCTCCAATGCAAACCAGGGCAAACACCAGGGCGGGGCAACAGAGGGGAAATGAATACTTTCCTTTAGCCAATTTGACATCGTCTCAAACTGCCTTCTAAATATTTATGTTTGTACCCAGAGTGAAATGCTACTCAGCCTTACTTGGAGAAGCCTCTCTTTCCAGTGTGCAGTGGTAAATGCAGAGCCTTGTAGCTACACGAGGTGCTGAGAAAAAGTGAGGGGTGGATGCCCAGCTCCAAGGAAGATGCTTGTGCCATCCCCCGTTAGGTTCAGGGGACACTGTGGAAGGATAAAAAGGGTGTGAGACCAGGAAACAGAGACAGAGGCTTCAAAGCACTGTCTTCTGGGCCAGACAACCACTGCAATCATGAACTCACAGCAGCTGAAGATGTGTGAACTATGGTCTGGGCAAAAATGACATGCCCGTCAGTCAGGCACAAGGAAGGCGTCAGGGGCTCCACCCCTCATGGCTCAACTGACTTCTACTGATAGATTCACGGGGACGGGAAGTCGTTGCCTTCAGGTGTGTTCCCACTGGTGACCCTGTATTCTGGTTAGCATTACTGTCAACTTGACATAGCCTAGAATCACCTAAAAATAGCGTCATGGGAGTAATTATCTTTATCAGCTGGTCTGCGAACCTGTCTGTGAGGGATTGCCTTGATTATTTATTGATGAAGAGGGCTCAGCCCACTATGGGTGGCACCATCCACCAGGCAGGTTAAGTTGTCTTGAGTAGGTGGAAAAAATCAGATAAGCAGAAGACAGAGAGCCAACCAGCAGTGTTCCCCCAAGGTCTATGCTTCAGGTTTCTGCCCTGAGGTCCTGCCTGACTCTCTCAGCAAGGATTTTGACCTGGATGTGTAAGCCAAAAGAAAGAAGCATTTTCTCCCTTGGGTTGATTTGTTCAGAGTACTTTATCACAGCAATAGAAAGAAAACTAGATTACCTCACCAGGCTCCAGTGGATAGAGCCAATCAAATACTTAACACAGATGACCCGGGTTAAATTAAATCTTCAGTTTTTACATATGTTCATGGGCCTATGTGCATGCACACACACACACACACACACACACACGAGAAACATAATAAATCTAAAGAGACTAGTTTTTCTCATGTCATTGTTCTTGGTCAGTTATCCATGATATTTAGCAACCTTAACCAATGACTTCATCTAGTCCCCATGAGAAACAGCCTAGTCATAGGATATCTATCATTTAAAAGATACTCAGAATAATGAAATTAGGATGGAATTTGCTCAGTGGGTAATTTGGTATTTTAAATCTGTCCCAGACTGATCACCCCTAGACCTGGCATTTAATACTACTAATTACATGCTGGATCTGACCTGAACACTTCCCCTGGACTCCAGATTATGCACCCAAGTGCCATCTTGACAGCTCAATGGACTTTCTAACTTTAAGGCTAACACACTCAAAACAAGTGCTGTGTGTTCCCACCCAACTTTGCTTCTCCAACTCTGTCAATGGCAAATCTACTATATTTTTAAAACTTTAAAAAAATTTATTTTGTGTATGGGTGTATTGTCTGAATGTATGTCAGTGTATCACACGCAGGCTGTGCCTTGGAGGCCAGATTAGAGTACCAGATGCCCCCTGGGACTACCATTTCAGATGAAGATATGAGTCACCACGTGGGTGCTAGGAATCAAACTCCGGTCCTCTGGAAGAGCAGTCAGTTACCACTAAGCCATTGTTCTGGCTCCCACAATGCTCAAGGCACTCAGTCTGCAAACTCTACTCTTTCTTGATTCCTATCTCATTACTCACATTCCGTTCCTTAGCAATTTCTATAGGGTTTATTTTTCAAAACAGGTCCAGAATCTGACTACTGTAACACCTGTACCACTCCTGTGCAGATTCAAACCCACTGTTATCTTTCCCTTGACTTGAATTCCAACTAGTTGAAAGATCTGTTACTCTGAGAGTTTTCAGTGACCTTTTTAGAGTCTTCCAGAATCTTCCAACCATATACACCATAACTACAAGTATCCACAGATATGTGATACCTTCAATCATCTTCTCATATTTGCTTTTTACCACAATACCCTTTGTTTTAATTACAGGTTCTAGGTCCTGGCTGACTTTTTTTTGTTGTTGTTGTTGTCCAAGAGCCTTCACTCTGTGTTCCCTTCTCCTGGAACGCCCTTGCACTAGACCCTGTGAAAATCACCTTCTGTACTTGTCTCCCAACTTCTAGATTCTCAAAATTGCTTTCTTTGTTCTTGTTGCTGTCTTTGCAATGTGGAGGTAGCAACCTGAAATAACATACTGTCAATCTTGATTTCCTCTGTATGCCATCCTGTTTTGTAGATAAGTTTCCTTTGAATTATTCTGATTTGGGTGTATCATACTATCATTTCTTTTCTGCTGTAACCATGAATAGTATTATTAGTAATGTATTTAAGACTTACTGCTTTTAGAAGAGGCCGTGGAAAGCAGGACAGCAAATGAGATTCTGGAATAGTCTTTACTAAATTTGTGGAGTACAGAGATAGGAGAAATCTTGCATTCTAATATAATCCCAATGGGCCTTGATTGTTTTGTGTCTTTGCTGATGACTTCATTTTCTTCCCCATAATAATGACATTGTGATAGCTGGGATTCTAACCAAGAAGTAGTCCAGATGACTAATAAGGTAGACACACTCGAGAGGGCTGGATAAAATGATCTTGAAATATGAGTGGGCCAGAGAATATAATGTGATATTCTGTCCGAGTTGCTACAACTTACATAATATTCATGGCTTAGGAAAAGGTACATACCTAAAATCAGCATTTTGTAGATAATGTGCATATTTGCATATCTCATCTTGCTTATTTATTGATAACTCATAAGCCTAAATGTTTTATTCTGTATCTCGGGGGAAAATGAGCTCTAGAGCAGGTCTTGGCTTGTAACGCAGGCAGTCCTTCTTTCATAACACAGTACACCTATTAATAACATAACTATATGTGGCAGGCATCGATGTTCTGCAAGTCCCTGGCAAACCCAGTTGGAAAATCAACAGTACAGAGATTGTGGTTCTGGAGTAACGCCATGCCCTTCTTTACTGACAACCTACTCCCTATTTGCAAAGCAGACTCTGGCTTGCACCTAAGCTCTGGCAGACACTAAACACTGGATCACGCGGTATAAAACAACTATGTGACTTGAACTTTCCATTATCTTGAAATATGACCTGACCCACAGAATGTAAAAGGGAATATAAGCAATAATATTTTACTAGGAAATTGGAGTGCTATACCCAAGTCCAGCCCTGAGCATGTCAACTACAGGAACAGATGGCTCATGAGCACTGTGCCTGCTCTTTCTGCTCTTCAGTCTTCCCGTCACCGCGACTTCATGGGGAGTTCATAATGCATGGCATGAGGGAGACAAAAGCATAGCTATGACTCCACGCTCTGATGGAGCCAGCTGGGGAAGTGCGGACACTGCACAATAGTCACACTCAGTAGTGACCTTGAACGACGGCAGGAGGGGACTAACATCACTCCACGAAGGTGTAGAAGCTGAGGACATTGGAGACAGACATGTGTGAATCACATCTCAGGACTCTCTGAATTTCAATGGAGAGGCGAGTGGGCGAGCCTCGGGTAGGGGATTGCTAGATTCAGGTAGGGGAAGGCAGTTCTCCACTCCTTCTCCCGTGTGTTTCCTTTAAGCTGCCATATGCCCTGGCTGAGAATAACATGCCTCCTCCTGAGGTTATTTTTGATTTATGGATCCCTCCTTTTGTATTTCTATAACTGAACTCTGCCCCTCCAGGGATAATGGTGGTGACAGCACCTCTCCAACCAACCCTGTGGTTCCAGTTCATCCAGCCTACACCTTCGTAAATGGAACCTAATTAAAAAACCCTCCCAATTTATCCAATTCAGTGAGAACCATCTGTTTCCTATTCTGGAATATGCCTCACATGGCCATCTTTCCTCTGAACTACACATTGTTTATTATTTAGAGTTCAAGGAACTGCAAGTGATATAAATATTCCAACCACCCTCGCTTAAGCTACCAAAGCATATGGATTATTGGGCTGCATCACTAGAAAGTCCAAGCAATGATTCTGTCTGCAGGCGCGGCTGAGTCCAAGAGCTCACGTGACGCTGGCAAGGCCCCCCCTCCTTCTCTTGGCTCTCATGTGTGCTGCCTTCCTTCTCAGGCAAGTACTTTCTACTGAGTGACAAATATGGACACTGGCAGCTTTGGGCTTACAGTTGACACACAAATTACAGCCTCAGAGAAAAGAGCGTGAGAGATGCTGTATCTTCACACACATTGTGACGTTATTCTTTGTGAATAGGAGTGCCATTAAGGTTGTTTCACATATGTAGCCTAAGTTACCAAACCCTCTGCAGTCTGGCTAAGGACTGGCAGGAAATAGAAAATAGACATAGAAAAGATGGTGGCGAGAGCACATCATCTTTTAAGCCCTCAAAGTCCTTTCTTTCTGAAGTGTACACTTGAAAACAGGGAAGGACACTGGAGAGTGCCTGAAGACCAGCCTGCCTCTACTGTACGTGTGATGCTCCTCTTCCTAGAATGCAGACTCACTTGTCCACCTGGATAAAAGCTGGTGTGGTAAATCCATTCGACATGGTCTCTCAGCTTCATTCTAATTGGTAAAAGAAATAATTTGTTGGAAGCGGGGGGGCTCCTTGGGGTGAACAGACTGGTAATTCTGCCCAAAAGACTACGTTGAAAGTCAAGAAAGGCCTTTGCCAACCTTGTATTTCTTCCTTGGCAGCCAGTTCTTCAAATATAAATTGGAATAGACTGCAGGAATCTTAGAGATCAGGAAGAACACCAAGGAGCCCGCTTGTCTAGGATAGAGGATACAGAGTGGCCTCCGTAATATGTAATAGCAAAGCAGCTGGCTACAGTAGGAGAGGGAAGAGACAGGTAGGGCAGGCTGGGCTACTCAAGGGAAGTGCCCACAGTTAGGCAGTTAGTAGAGTCATGGGAAACCACAGGGAATTCATGGCACATCACGGAAATGGCAGGAGACTACAGCTGTTCAAGAAAGGAGAGCCTGTGGGCTAGACAAGGGGATTAACAACACACTTCAGGGAAGGTAAGGCAAAAAAGGGAAGCCTTAAGATGAGAAGAAATATATGTATGTTAAGAAATGGCAGATGGAATTCATTTGCTAATGAATTCTTGGTTGCATGCATCAAGTCAGAATCAAAGTATCTAGAATCCCATGTAGCATCTTTCAAAATGTATGACTATTTCTGAGAAACTCTTCCACGTGTTTTCCTCAACAGAGTTTCATTAAATTGTTTATTTCTATGAGTTTAGGACCTATTATGAAGGGTAGAGAGGCACTGGTTTTTGGATATCCATCCTGAGATTTAGAAGCTAGGTGTTTTGGGGTCAAATGACTGGACTTTATAAAATTTGAACACAATTCCTACTTCATGGAATTGTAGATAATACCGTAGATGACATGCACCAAGCAACTGCCACAGTAATCACTCAGTGAATGGTGACAGATATTACCAATTCCTTAACCAGAATGGATTCTCTGGAAGTGTCATACTAATGGTAAGTTGATAATGATATTAGTAGCTACTTCCTCCTCTCACCTTACTTTATCTAGTTGAATAAACAGACCATATTAACCTTCAACACTTTTTTACATTTTAGTTCTGTTGGGAAAAAAAAAAAGTGTGACTTCCCTATGGTTTGGTTCTGTTCCTCAGAGTTGGGGTCAAAACAGTTATATTCATTTGCTCTGCCAGCCCGGCTCTCATCCTGGGTCACAGGGTCATGGGTTGCTTTTGCTGAGATATGGGAATCTAACTGGACTTTGACGTTTCTGGCTTGTCACAGACTCCACACTTTCACTGTGATTCTGATGTCAGTGTAGCTTGATCTTTGGACCTATTCTCACCGGCTGAAATTTCAGCTTCTGAAACAATTATGCTTTTCATGTTGTAAGATAAGGAAGGGGGGGCATCTTGAACCGTGATGACTATACCTAACTAACATGTTATTCAGTATATCAGAGAGGTGTGAGAGTCAAGGAACAGAGTCTCCTAGCTTTTGTGCACACTAACTAAAAGATGATTATAGCAATGATGACATGTCACCCCTTTCTCCCAGGTGCTTCTAGATTATTCCTGCTCATCAGAAATCTAGGAGGTGGAAGGGTGGATGTCAGAGGTAGGGTTGAATATAAAGAGATGCTTTTCTCCTTTGATTTTACTGAGGGAAAGTACAAAGTAGTTGTGTTTGTGGATGTGTTCACTTTGAATATTCCATTTGCTTCCCTCTGGTTCTAATATGGAGCCTTGATTCCTACTTTTGGTTTCTCTAATCAGATTGTATGGATACATTCTTTTTTATTTTCCTGATAAGAGAAGAGAAGCTGTCATATGTGCACTCAGAAGGCACTTAGCTGTGTGAAACAGCTAAAGTTCTTACTAAAGTTCTCTTTTAAGAAGTCAAGGATCAGAGCTGGAGAGATGTCTCAGTGGTTACGGGTTGTGGTTGCTCTTGCAAAGGTCCTGGGTTAAGCTCTTAGAGCCCATGTGACAGATGACAACCATGTATAACTTCAGATCCAGGGGATCCAACACCTTATTCTGGCCTCTGAGAAAACAAGGCACAAAATACTCATACACACAAACATAAATACGTCTTAAAAAAAAAACACCAAGAATGGCTTTATGAAACTCAAATCTTCTTTGAGTTCGGTAAGAATGTGTCTTTATTTTGAAACATCACTGAGAAAGATTTCCAGGTTGCAAAGACTATCTCTGTTGCTTTTACTTTCCCTCATTAAGGTTGGACTGAGAGCCTCAGACTTCATGAATTGTATCTGCAGAGGGAGGCAGTCCACAAGACAGCGCTCTTGAGACGGAAACCCAAAAGAGGACATCTGCTTAGCTTCGGTTTATTTGTTTTGCATCAAAGCCTATCGTTTGGCTGTTAGTCACCCTTCTGTGTTTCCAGAGCCATCCTGTGGCTAAAGACCACAGCTGTGTGTTTAAAGCATGAGACCATGTGTTTGAGGGGCCACTTGGTGATAGATATTTGTATACCTTTTACTGCTGGATCCAGCACTGCTTGGTCCTAGGAACCTGACTGGGACAATGAGGGAATGAAGCAAGGACAGACACACAGACGGAAAAGTTGGGTACTGTTGACTCGGCTGGCTCCGCTGAATCAGCAGCAGCCACCCAGCAAGCTGAATCTTCAGCATATTCATTATGCACAGCAGAAGGACAGGTATGCCAGTCTGGAGAGGAGTCTCTGTAGGGGAGCAGCCCCAGGTTTCAGTTAACCTGGAGGAGGAAGCTGCAGTTTTGCACACACTGGTCAATCATTTCTAAATACTTGTACTTGGACCAGAGGAAGGCTTGGCCAATTCCCACACATCTTGGGCATTAGACCTCGTTAACAATACATATTCATGCAGGACTTCATCCACTCCTCAAGCATTCACTCAAGCTCTCCTCAGATCTCCACATACCACTACCTTTCTCTTTTTATCAATTAAATATGGGTGGTTTTTTTGGTGACAATTTTAAACATATAAATAACACAGCCTCCTTACACACACTGTGCCGTTTCTTGGTGGGAAGTGGTCATAGTAAACATTCAGAGTGAGGCAAACTCTAAAGTGTAGTTCATAATTTGAAATATAGAAGTCAGAAGCTCTCAAGGACTTAAACATATTCTCCCGAGCTATTAAGACAGACTCAGAATATAAGTGTTAGGATAGTGCTGAGAAGCAGGAGTCCCTGCTCGTTGCTGTTGGGGGCCATAAATAGCTGTGCAGTTGCTGCAGAGAATACTGTCGTGATTCCTCAAAGACCAGAACATTGGGTCTCTGTGATGCAGGGCTTCTGGGGTGCTTGAGCCCCCAGTCACTGAAAACGGTCTTAGAGGTTCTGGTTGGTACAAGCATGTTCATAGCCGAGTTATTCACACCTGTAAGAACAGTGGAAGGAAGCAGCCCAAATGCGCACTAAAGGGTGAGTTGGTAAAAATGTGTTTTTACTAAGAAAATGCAATATTAATTATTTAGCTTTTAAAGAGAAGGAAATTACGCTCCGTGCAACAATCAAAATGAACACTGACGTCATTTTGAGAGAAATAAGGCAAAGGATGTCACCTCTCTGTGGTTCAGACAATGATAAATAAGATTTATCATTATCATTTATTATTGTTTTATATCTAAAAGCTGTATAGTCTTTAATGATATTCATACAGCACAGGGTACAATGTGTGTCTTCTGTAGCCAGGCTGCTGACCTTTAACTCCTACCTCTCCTTTTGACCCCTGGATGACCTTTGACAGCATGACCCCTCTGAGCTTCAGCTACCCCTTTTGGAAGCAGAGATACCAAAATTGTTCCTCTCATAAGGTTATGGTGAGGATTAAAGAAATTCAACCAGTGCCTGCAACAGAGCCTGCGAGCTCCTACCCAGAGGAGGTGTGGGAGTTCCCCTCACCATTTGTGAATGCATAAAGCCTTCCTAATGAACTCAGCATCTCAGGGTGATTTGGCAGGTGCATAGTCTTTCAGAATCTCAAATAGAGTTTCCAGTAGAAGTACCTAATATCTTAAATATGGAAAAATAAAAGCCCCTTGCTTTGGTGACATAGTAGATTTTTTTTTTCTTCTTTAGGTCAGAGTTATCCATGTCTAAACCAGCAGTATACTTTCCTATCCCAGAAATATACTTTGTCTCCTTATTTTGGTTTCATCATTCATTTAAAGGAAATGTATTCCTGCCCTCGGATATTCTGCTGCCTTGGCCTTAGCTTTTAGATGCGTTTTGTTTGTTGGTTTTGCTTCTTTCCTCTGTTAGCTATACTCAATTTGTATTTATTGTCAAATGATTTAGTGAGCTGCAAGAACACGTGCATGTCCAATTTTGCAAATGAGACTGAGATAGACAACGGGAAATCATGTGTACATAACGGCCACAGTACAAGTAAACTTGGACATTTTCCTCTGCACAGCAATGATACTCAAAGTATCATGCTGCCTAAGAGTAAGCCGTGAACTAACCCCATCAGGTGTCTTGCTGTAATATAACAACATACTGTGGTCTTTTTCTTCCTAAACCAACTTAATGAGGCTTTTCCTAAGCAAACTGAATGAACTACACTTATGTGTTGGTACAAGGACAAATATTTAAAAGACAGTTGGATCACTCTGGCTTAGTAAAGTGGTGATTGTAGCTTCTACTCCAAGAGCCTCGTAGCCCTGGGTGGCTAGCGAGGTTTTCAATATCAGGTGTGATTTTCCTTTCTCTGAGTGGGACTTAAGTCCAACTGGAGAGCTGCTGGTGACTGTCAAGGTGCGTGCCACTCCCGCACCCTTGGGTTGTTGTGCTGGGGTTCACAGGCATCACAGCTGAGGAGGACCCGTGGTTGTTTCCTCCTGTGGAAGCTTGCATCACTGATGCCTTCTTGAACCAGGAGAGCTATTGCTCATGGAGAGGGTATTAGGGTCAGTTCCGGCTCAGGGGACTCTTAGCTGAAATGCATGGTGTCCGCCTTAGATGGGGAGGGGCTGGTCAAAGGTGAAAACAATAGCCAACAGTGTTTGAGGAGTCTCTTAACAACCCTGGCCAATGACCCAAGAGAGGGCTTCTCATGTCTGGTGTTGGCAATTTTGTTAGATGGTCTTTGGCCCTCGGAGGAAGCATGGTCAGCCCATATGGGGAAACTCTACTTAAACTGGATATGTATCTGTATACATAGCCTTATATGTACTGTAAGTATTTTTAGGTGGGTTATTAATAGTATGATTCCTTATGACTTTCTCAGACACTGTTACTGTTCTTTACCTTCCTCCCTCCTTTTTCTGTATTTATCTCCCTCCTCTCCCTCTTGATTTAAAGACCCAGTCTCTCTCATGTCCCCCTTCAGGCCTCTTGCACCCTGCTGTTTCCCTCTCTATTGCTTCCCAAACACCTCCAAAACGGTCCCTTGTTTCTGCAGTTTCTGCAGTCACTCCGGTTATTTACTTGCATCTGAAGCTTTGGCACAAGGAGCCTGAGAAGAGAGAGAACATGAGACGTTTGTCTTTCCAGTGTGTTAAATTTATGTTCTTTATAAAATCTACTGTTAGGTACTCTGTTACTGCAGACTGTTTTATAGCACATTGTTTTATTTTAATAGAACCTTCCCCTTTAGTGGCTGGCTGTTTCTGCTGGACCGTTGTCTTGATAAATTTGGTATTATCCTTATGTCTCTTTTTCTATATGTGAGGCATGTGATCTTTCATCTCTTTGACCACTTTAACAGCAGGCTTTTGCCATTAAAAGAACTGGAATTACCTGATCAGTGTCAGAGGGCAGCAGGTGGCTGGGCTCAAACTCAGGTGAATTGAATTTCACTCAACCTAGCTTTGGGGAGTGGCAGTGTTGTAGCCAATTAGCCTTACTAGCCAAGTCATGATCACCACAAATTGACAGTTTTCTCAGGCAGATGGGCCACAGGACTTTGTATTTATGTGTCGCCTTCCAAGTAATGTTTGGCCCACTGAAGTTGGAAATCAGCCTCATATCTCATGATATCGATAAAGAAACGTAATGTGTATTATTTGTACTGATACATATGGTTACAAATTTTGTACTTATATTTTATTTTCCACATTTAATTTTGTACTTTGCTGCAGAAACAAATTTTACAGTGTTGAATTTTAAAACAAAAGGAGATATTCTAATACTTTGTACTTGTGCTCCAATTGGCTGTCTTTATGCCCTCATACTTTGTAGACCCCTGTTCCAAACTTGGAGGAACTTGGTAAGATGGGGTTTACTTTTAATTCTTCTATTTCTTAAAAGAACCAAATCTAATGCTTTGAATAGATTGTTGCTATTAATTCACAACCTTGATGATGTCCAGGGGGTCCTTGTATCAAATCACTCGGATGGGGTTCAGGATTAGCATTTTCCAAAGTTCTCCATATGATCCCACTGTGCAAAAAAAGTTGCAAACTTCCCTATTAGGATAGCATTTCTCCACCTTGGCATGCATGAGAGCTACCTGGAGAGCTTGTTAAGGTAGGGATTCTTGGGGCCTTCTTGTGGTTACATCACAGTTTTATTTTAACAAGCTCCCAGGTGAAGCTGTGTTACTGGCCCTTGCTATACTCAGCAGCTCAATTTCGTAGATGAGACAGCTACCCGCCTCTGACAACAGAACAAAGCTTTAGTAATTAAAAACAGATTCAGCCTATGGCTATATCGATGGGCTGGGACCAAATTATTCTTGAAAATACTTTCTTAGGTATTTCAAAGAGCCCACTGATTACCTATTGTACACTGGGTGGTGCCTACCATAAAGTCCATGAAGTCAACTCACTTTCTGGCCGTACGATCTTGGCCACATGATGACTTAGACAAGTTTATTAACATACCTCTTCCCCTTTTCAGAAATCTGTGGTTAATATTATACATTCTAGATACAAGATGGGCCAGACTTCTACAGCTGAAGTTTCTTCTTGTGCCCAGATTTAGGTCTTTCCAAACTTCTGGGGGACCAATTCTCAAATCTCAAATCTTGCTATGCATAAAACTAGCAGGAATGAAGAGACAGTTCCAGCCTGACATTGTTATTTGTTCCATATATGCTCAAGAAAGATACTTTCAAACTCTCTAGACCTTGTTTTTCTCATTTATAAAATGAGTTGGATGAAACGAATGTTTTTAAGCTCTCTTCCGGTTCTAAAATCGTTATCGTTTTCATTTTACAGACTCCTAGATTCTGAACGAACATGTTGTTTATTATGTGAAAGGGTTTGTGATGGTTCACCAACTCAGTACATTAGAAAGATTAGTTCAGATGTTTGGCTTTTGGGGGCTTTAGCTTTTTAGCTTCTAGGACAGCAAATCTGATTAAAATGGGTGTATTTCCATGGTGACTTTGCTTGATCCATCTGTGGCTGGGAAGCCTAGCCACAAATATCTTTGCAACGATTAAACCACCGGTTTAAATCTTCCTCTGGCAAAAATAATGAAGGGATTCTATCTCCCTGGTAGAAAATATATCCTTTTGTATGAAAAGTCTACATGCCAAGCAGCAGAATTGAGAACATTATAGCCAGATTCAAAAAAGAAAGATTAGTGAATTTTTGTAGGGTTCCAGTTGGGTCTTCTAATCTGTTATCCACAAACAGACCTGTTGGGTGATTGCCAGTGACTCACTGCGAGGGAAAACTGAGAGGCTGTGACAGGCCTTGTAACGATTTTCCAGACTAACAATCTAATAATACAGATGTTTAGGAACAACTCAAGAAGCTTTGAGGTGTTTCTAAGAAGAAAAGTAGATAATAAGATCACTCTTAATTAATCAATATTCTGGGTACATTTCCTAAGGAATAATTGCACACAATAAAAGTTGTGTTCATGGAGATGTTGAGATAGATTTATATGCACATGCAATATTAAAATAAGGAAAGCAACCTACCGTTCAACAATAATAAATAAAATGTCAAATGAAAGTTGTCAAGTGAATTATTCCAGTTGTAGAATTGAATAACATGTAGCTACTAACTGAATTACGAGAACATTAATATACATGGAAAAGTAGTTACAAGTTGTGAAGTTATAAAATCTAGTGCAGAATCAGTACTTTAATGGTCAGCATTTAGTAGGAGACCATGCTATTTATGCTATTTAGTGTTATGTAAAATAATTTCATTGGTTTTCTGTTAATGTACAAAATTATAAGGAGAAACATTTCTTTGGCTCACTGTTTTAGAGATTTCAGTCCTTGATTGGTTTGTCTGGTTAATTTGGATTTGTGGCCAGATAGCACATGATCACAGAAGCAGGTGGTGAGAGATCTGCTATCCTCGTGGCAGGGATAAGGAAGAGGCTGGGGTCCCTTAATCCTCTTCAGGAACACACCCCAATGACCCAAGCTTTCCCAAGAGGCATGCCTCTCCTTCCTCCAGGATCATGCAGAATAACCCAGGATGACCTCAAGCTCAGGATCTTAATTTAAAGACATATGTATCTACTTCTCCTTTCTTAGAAATTAGAATTTATAGAGTTTGTCTGTTGATGACTTGGCTTAACACGCTGACATTGATTGATCTTCAAATCAGTCAATTAACTAAAATTTATCACAGACACAAGCCTCACTATGCCATGAAGTAGTTATTTGGAGATACAGATACTTTGCTTAAAGATATATTTTTTTAAGTTTATGACTGATATTCCCTTGAAACTTTCTTTTTCTAAACTTCAAAATCACATTTAATTTATTTTTCCCCCCTCTTGGTAACCCACTGAGCCTAATTAAGCTTGCTTGCATGTGTATGAGTTGGGGGTTATTTACTAGCGCATAGGCCATGTACCAGTGGCTATACTTCTGTAGAAAATGATGTTCCCTCCCCTGACATTTGTTAACTGCCTATAATCCTTTTGGTAAAGATAAACCATCATGTTCTCTCTCCCCCATTTGTACAGGAATCTTGATGGTTTCAGTCTCGTGACGGTTTTGTGAAGGTAACCAGAACTGTTGTGAGTTCATGTGTACAAAGGCCCAACCATACTCAGACGGTGATGGTTCACAGCTCTCTTCCACACCTTCCCGCTCTTATATCTCTTTATGTTAGCTGAGCCTTGGAGGGGCTGGTCTGATATTTAGGACTGAATACTCAACAAACACTTACTCTTAGCACATTAACCATTTCTGAGTCCCTATATTAACTATTGCCCACTGCAAACAGAAGCTTTTCTGATCAAGGCTGAGAGCAATCTTGGGTATAAACGTACTTAGAAGGCAGTTTGACACCATGTTCATTTAGCAAAAGAACACCTGTAGTTTCCTCAGGTCTCATGACTTTCCTAGTCACAGGCTTTTGACAAGGTTTTCCGTACCAGACATAAATTCCCTTCGGTGACACAAACTCTATCAGGGAGTAGTTGGTTACCCTGGTAACAGTGATGCCACTATTGCCCCAGTGAGTGCATCTTGCTTGATAGATTGGTATTGTAGCCCATATGCTTCATAGCTGAGTAAGATCACTGGTGAATTTTCTCCTCTAGAAACTTACATAGCATCTTCCATTACTATGAAAGCTGAGATGAAGGGAGTCAGGAGGAAGCTTCTAGCTCAGTTTCACCTTGAATTTTCTATGTCTTGCAACCAAAAGTGTATAGTGTCTTAAACAACAAGGTATTAACATATAGCTTTGGTGAGCATCTAAGATCAGTGCCATATCCTGTGTTGTTCTGGACACTTCTGTACCTTCCATACCAACAACTCAGGTAAATGTTCCAAACCCTGGCCTGGACTTACTTTTGGTTTGCTGCCATTTGCTATCTAGACTGTGATAATTCTTAAGACAAGTTGAATCAGTTGAGAACTGAGGAAACTTTGCTATAAAATCTGGAAGAGTATGTATATTAGGTGTAGATTTAGTTTTTCTTAAATGCTTAGTTGAATTCAATAGTGAAATGATCTAGACCTTTCTCTTTGTAGAACTTTTTGAATTGTCAACTTAATTAATGTTAAAATATAATTGGGGTGTTATTACTTCTTTGCATTTGCTATGTTTATTCCGATAATACGATTGGAGAACTTCAGTTTATAAATTTTAAAACTTGTCCTTGGGAATCATAGCAATACCTGTTTTTATGACCTATGCTGTGCTTGCTCCTTATACACTGAATACATCATAGATCTGTTTTCTATTTTGTTAGTATCTTTCCTCCAGCCTTTCTCCTGTGACCTGCATGGCTATTGTGTTATGCTATTATACTTTGCTAGAGGTGACAGAGGCCTGTTTATTTGCTTTTCAAGTTTTAAAATACTATTTATTTAATGATCTCTGAATAACCAGGTTTCCATTGTAAGAATGTTCCGAATTATGTGAGATGAATAGAAATCCATCTCCCCTCTTCAGAGAGCTCCTAGAGAAGTCGAAACAGACAAGCAAGGTCTGCTCCGCTGCTGCTGGCAACGGGGGCTGAATGCCAGAAATACGGGCTTTCTAGAAAACTGCTGAACTGAGTGAGAGAGTTAAAACAGCAGAAACTTCCCCTACTGTGTGAACACGGCCTTCTGATTGGCTTATCATTCCTGTGTTTGTTGTAAACCAAAGCTTTGACTGTTTTTTAGCGTTCTGACATTGTGATCGTGACATTTTATCTGTTTTTCAGTCCATCTTTCTTTGGAGTTACATATCTCTTATCTGCTTGTGATGGGCTCCTACCGTTTCCAACTAAGAACATTCATTTCCCTCTATGTAGTTTTTCTTTTCTTTTTTCTTTTGCATCCTATAAAGTGTTGGTGCGTTTTCAACTGATACAAAGGAGTGAATCGGAGTGGAGTGAGGGGTGGCTGGAGCGGTGCTGAGATGTGCGGCCTGGATGCTCCTGGACAGAAGGTGTACCCTCTCCACTGGCACCAAGCTTCATCGTCAGGTCCCCTTGGTGCTGTCTTAGCTGATGGCACTGCCTCACTGCAGGTTTCGGTGCTGTGGAGGCAGTAAGTAATTGACCTTGGAAGTGACTCTGAGCCCCTCTTCCCAACTGGAGAGAGTTTAAGGTCACCTTCGGAATTTGGCAGTGGGTCACCAAAGGTTTCTGTGGACATCTTACTGCCAACTTCTTCTCCATGGTCCTGCTTTCTTCCTTTTCCTCCCATATATACTGATCTCACCAAGACACTCTGAAAAGTCTAGCAGCATTATTTCCATGTCAGCCTTTTCTTCGTGGAATTAAAGTGAGGAGAAAAGGCTTTCTGGAAACAATGGTATTCACCCCAAGAACAGAAGCACACACCAGCATATACTCAGTAAGTGCCAGCAGTTCATAAGGCTGGGGGAGGGGTAGAGGCCTTGAGCATGTGGCGGTGTGCTGCAGTAGCGTGCAAATGAGGAAGAAGGGAGGAGTCCGAAGAGCACATTTTGCCTAGACCAAGGAGGATCTTCCCCATCTACCTTCTGGATCAGAGATACCAATAGAAACACTGCATCTGTAGCTGCTGAGAATATTAGTAAAGAGAGACAAGTGAAATCTCTTTGCCAGATGAGATTTGAGATGTAAGGGTTAGCCAAGTGTGGGGGTGCGTACCTGTCTTCCCAGCCTGGGGGGATGGAAGTCGTAAGATCAGGAGTTCAAGCTGGCCTGGGCTACATGGGACCCTGTTTCCATATCTCTCAAGAAATACAAGGGCGGGGGGAGATAGGGAAAAATCAAATAGTGAAGATGGTATTATTCGATGTGGCACAGCACATAACCAACAACAATTTGTCCACAAAAACAGTCACTGGGATGGCAGATTTGCTTATCACCCAGTTCCTCAGAAGAAGACCATTTTTTTCCCCTTGTGGATTCACCAGTAGGATTCTCAAAGATGCCTTTACTCTGTGGGGACCACACAGCCTTCTCCTCTATGGCTTGCAAGCAAATAGTACCCAAAGGGAGAGTTCTGTGTATTGTCAGTCCTCAGATCTGCAACCAGATCACTGCTGTGCGTTTATTAAAGGCATAAATCTGAACTTATGCTGAATAGATAGAGGGGAAATTTGATTCGCGCAATGTGTAACATAAAAGAGTCACCCTAGTTTCCAAAGGCGGCCGTCTTGCCATCTCATTAAGTGATCAGCACCACAGTGATATTTTCCAATAGATGACATTGGTGAGTGCTCTGTCCCCTTTATTTTAAACACAATGGAACAGGCAATAGAATCATAACCAAATCCAAGCCAGTACTCACTTTGTAGGTTGTGAATAATTCATCAGAAGTGAAAAATTCTGAACCGATTATTATAAAAGCTGCAACTAAAAATTAAGCTCTCTATCTATAAAAGCTCTCTTCCCAAACATTAATACTATTAAAGTAGTCACGGAAGGCAGGAGAACTAAGGGAAGGAAGAATGGAAAGTGAACCGGCAGATGGGGGCTTTCGTGAAGAGGAAGACAATAATGCTTTCCCAGAAATCTGAGCGAGCACTTCAAAAGTCCCACCAGTGGAAATATCGGTCCAGTCACCGTGATCGGATCTATGACCAAGTATACAAATCTTGTTGCAGAGGACAAGTTTTTAAAAGCAACACTGCCACTCCTGTGTGACAAACTGGACCCGACCCCCACAGGGCACTCAGTGGCAAGGGATGTTTGGTATGAGGTGCATGAAAGGGATTGGGAGGCAAAGTTGCTATTTTGTGGTCCGTGTCTGACTCAATTGCTTCTGCAAATCTGAAAACTCTACTAAGCAGCTCAATACAAGAGATGCCGTGTCTTACAAGTACAATAACTGTTCAAGACAGATCAGTCTGTGTACCCATTGACCTTTGGGGAAGGCTGGATAAAGGAACTCTGTCTATGAAGACACTTCCTAGAGTCTTCTGTACACCCCAGCGACTTTGGTTGGTACTTAACTTTCTCTAGTACATGAGCTACCATGGTCATCAGGAAATGGCAAGACACTCCAGCTTCCAACCCTGCACACACTTTGATAGCTTTTCTAATAATTTCTCAATTGGATTCAGATCCAGAAGGTCACATTGATCTGTATTCAATCTTCTGAATTGTTGGCTTCTGTCATTTTTACTATATGATGTAACACGTGTAGCCAGGCATTTCTTAATCACTCAGTGAGTCTTTACTTTGTTGAAGTTCACTGTGTGTAATTGCTGGCCTTCTGTTTTAACTAGTTCGAGTCTGTCTTCCACTTGAGAGCAGCACAATGGTGGACGTGTAATCAGCCCTCATCTTGCTGATCTCAATACTGTCTGTGTTCGCAGGGTTCTCTGCATCTCAGAAAGACTGTCCCTCATTCTCCCCTCAAGCTTTTTGATAAAGTATTGAACATATTTTGGCCTGCCTTTGTGTGACCTGAAATAGGCAGCCAACGAGTTAGCTGGCCTGTTTCCACAGGTGTCACCGCTGCCGTACTAATCACAGCTTTTCAAGTGCCTGCTTGGTCAGTAGCTATTCCAACTGTATACAGCTGTATCATTGCTGTAGTTCGGATCTCAAGCCTCTCCCAACTGTCCAAGCGTAAAAGAATTGGTTAGCGTCCTGTGGTACTACTTGGGGGTGTGGGGTGGAACCTTTATGAGCTGGGGTCCAGTGCGAGGAAGTTACATCACTGGGGGTGTGCCATTGAGGGGATGCTGGGACCAGGCCCTTCCTTCTCTTTCTTTGCTGTCCAGCCACCAGGAGGGGGACAGGTTTCATCTGCCATGTATTTCCTATCACAATGTGCAGTGACCTCACCTCACCCCCCGGACGGAACAGGGCCAGCTGACCATAGACCCAAACTTCTGAACTCCTGAGCCCAGAGAATTCTTTCTTCCTTTACATTGATTCATCTCAGTTATTTCATCACAGAGAAGGAAGACAGGCTAATAATATTATCTATGTTGGACAAAATAAGCTCCCCCAGGCACAGGCTATTTCAACGATAGTCCCTTTGTTACTTAGATGGACAACTAGGTACATTCAGATGACACATTAACTGCATGGAACTCAGTTTTGTTTATGAGCCCTTCTATTTGTTCTTCAGCCTTCGCTGTACTTATCTTATTTCTTGGTCTCTAAAGTATAAATTATCAACTACCTGGATCTTATTCCGTGAGCTGAGAAGTTAAATATTTGCACAGTTCTCGTGTTTGGCAAAATTCTACTGTGAAAGATAATAATGAATTCAGAATAAACAGGATTGGCTTTGGGAATGAATCCAAGTTTGGATCTTTGGCAGTGGTGGATTTCTACTGGAAATAAAATTAGCCAAAACTCTGGCTCAAAATCTTTTGAAAGATAAAGCTTCAGGGATTATCCTAATGTATTCAAGGTGGCCATGTACTTTGAGTACAGCTAATAATAAGCTCCCTGGAAAGAATGAGGAGGGTTTTGGCAGATTATCAAAGCTCAATAAAATTAACTTCAGATAAGCCCAAGACTACCATTTCCAAAATAGATTTGATGCTTTCATGTTTACCATCTCGTTTGGAATGCTAACTTGGGGAGAATGGGAAGCATACTTACCTCATTATCATGGTGGATGGACAATAAGTTTACCTCCCACACTCAGTGTGTTTCCTCATGTTTTATTATAGCGTCTTTGAATTCATAGTTCCTTCATGCAAAGGAAAAGGCACCCAGGAGCTGAAATGAAAGTAGTCTGCAGAGGAACTAGTTTTATAATTTGGCTACAGTCCATGAAAGCCTTCTTTCCTATATCATCTATATCATTCTCTCTCTCTCTCTCTCTCTCTCTCTCTCTCTCGCTTCCTCCCTCCCTGTCTTCTTTGGAGATGTCATCTCAGTGTGTAGCCAGACCATCCTTGAACTCCTGATATGCCCAGGCTGTCTTGAACTCCCCGTGTCTTAGCCTCTCAGAGTTCTGCACACTAGAACAGAGGTCTGAGCCACCAGTAGCACTTCTGTAGTTTTTGGAAGTGTTTAAATAGTGCTTGCTAGCTCATCAAGGGGATAAAAGGGGCCCTGCCTGCCAAACTTGGCCTTTACAAATTTAAGAGCAGACCTCTCAGAGTAGTTTGGGTTCAAAAGTGACTGAAGATGCTACTTTGGTCTTCCAAAATACAGAAAATGAATGGAAATTGTCCACATCCTAAAAATGTCTTTACTAATCCAGCTATAGCTAAAGCTCATAGAAAACACTTGATTATCACAACTGAATTAATAAAATCCCTTCTATTCAGGAATTATATTTCTTCCCAGAGTTAATTTTCAACTAAAGAGCACATTTTCAAGGGATACATTCTCTCTGCTCAAAGGCCAGGCTTTCTTCCCCAAGAATCTAGCACATTCTTACCTGAGGTGGGCAGCATGGACAAAATCTAGCAGTCTGACCAGCAGTCCCTTGTGGGGTGGGTGGTCATGTTATTGGATACTGAGGGGAGAAAAGGTTGAGCAGCACAGTTCTATGTCTTTGAGCCATATATTTCTTAGCCGTGTCCTGAAATTCAGAGTGTCCTGGGATTCACAGTGTTCATAATGGAGACCTGTAGGCAGTGTTCATTGTGTTTTAAAGCAAGCTTATGGAAACTATATATCTTCTCCTGACAAGGAAGCTGCCACAGTTTCTGGACAAAATCTTAATTCCTGTCTTCATGTGAAAATTGCATCAACTCATAATGATAGTGAAGTGATTGCCAGCTTCTTGGCAGAAGAGAGGAACAGTTCCGTACATGTTCATTGTTGAATGGAAAGAGAAAAACAAATGTCTACTTAATTAAGTCTGGCCATTTGATAGGTAGAACACTTCAAAATATGAGTTTTAAAGAAGAAAAATAATGAAAAGGTTATTTAGCATGTTTGGAGGCCATTCTGGGCTGCACATGAGAGAGGACTGAGCTGCAAGAGGAATATCTGATTTCTCTTTAATCATTGGCTTCTTTCTTAAAAATAACACAGAAGTAAACACACACACACACACATGTGCGCGTGCACACACACACTGCTATGAAGTAGAAAAAAGAACAACAAATACAAAAAAAGATGTTTCTAAATTTCTAAGTGCTGGCCATTGTCACTTACTAATCACCATCCTTTAAAATTATGTGCATCTTATTTACCTTGAGTAGCTTGAATTCTGCCCCCTGCTCTTCCTGGGATGGGTGCCGTGGGTGGTGAGATTGTGGGAGGCCCTAACTCAGCATGTCACTCTATAAATTTAGTATCATAAACCAGTTCTTGCTCTTACATAAGGCATGAATATTTATCCTAAAAAGAATGTCTGAAAATCCAAATTTTATTAATACAGCTTTCATATTTTTTTTTGGTATAACACCTTATATATTAAAATGTGAATGTTCTTTTTTCCCCCCTCTTTCTTTTACAGAATTTGCAAGAATCTCTTCCAGGAAATCATCATTGAGGAAGTTGTTGTTAAAGTAAAGAAATCTTAGAGGCCATGGAAGCCCTCTCTGGCATTGTCTTTGGGGAGGAAAAGATAATCTTTTTCTCTGTCTTCCTCCTAATTCTAGTTAAAAGTGAGTGAGAGGCAAGGCATGGTGTCCACACTTGTAATCCGAGCACATGGGTGACAGAGACAGGAAGCCCAGGGACTCAAGATCATTTTGGGCTGCAAACCAAGTTTGAGGCCAGCCTAGGTTACATGAGAGACACTATTTCCAAAACAAACAGACACAAAATAGAAGACAAAAAGAAGAAGGGCAAAGTCTTCTGAAATGACACCGAGGCCACCGGTGTGTAGAGGTCACATGGATTCCAGACGGATGACTTCCTGTGACCATTGTGATGTCCACAGTGCCTGTCAGAAGGCAGTGGAAGTTGACCTGCTGGTGGATAAGAAAGTGTCGTCTAATTAAGAAGCTACCGAGTGTTCTAGAAGAATTCTGCTTTTGAAAGTAATAGCCTGTAAGTTCCTCTGATCCCTGGTCATTCTTTGAAAGTGAATTTGACAAGTGTGGGCTGATACTTAGACTACGACATTTGACAAGAGAAAGCGTTTTCCTCCCTACATAGCAAATGCGCTTTCTAATAGACACGTCTTTGTGCAGGAGTAGATGTTGCAAAATTCAACACGCAATAAGATATTTGCTAGACAAAATATATATTTCATTACGTGTGATAGGCTTTCTGTTATATATTAACCGTTTCTTCTCCCTTGTATAGACAAATATTTCTTTCCCATAAAAACCCAACCAACTAACCAACCAACCACAACGAACAGGTGACAGGGTATAGTTGGCCCACAGGCCATAGTTACTGACCCCTGGTTTCTCAAGGTCGCACATTTTCGGTTGACTGATTCCCTTACGCAGCTCTGCAAACTGAAATCATTTAAGCTCGAAGGAACAGAAGGGTGTTGGAGGTGCAGTGGCATCCGCAGCCTTAGGAATTCACTCTGCAGTCAGCAGCCAAGGCTCTCTGCTCCACGGATCTGTGTCCCACAGTGCCTACTACCCAACTCTGCTTCATTTTACTTACAAACTGCTCAGCACCCCACTTCCTATCCTAACAAACGCGGCTTAGTTTTTCTTATTGCTGTGAATTCTTAAACCTGAAATATAACAAGAGGATGGCTGCATCTGACAAAAGCTTCTAGCAACTACAGAAAGAGTCACCATGGCAACACACATTTTTGGGGGATTAAAGCAGTTTGAAGTGGGAACTGATGAGGAAGAAAAATGATGCATGCAGCCAACTGAGATTTTGACTGTGGGCAGAAAAACACCCTGAAGTTTCCGCAGAGGTATAGGGAAGAGGAGGGGGAGGGAAGTGGGGGGGGAGAGGGGGAGGGAGGAGATGGAGGAAGGCCCTCAGGCACAAAAGAAATCTAGGTAGGAGGTAAATCAATGAGGATATTCAACTCTCTGCAGCCATAAGTGAAATGGGAAGACCTGTGTGTCCCCCGTTCCCTTCGTTGTCCGGAAGCATATTTACTTTGTAATCCGAGTTCTATTTGATTTCCTATCTAGCCTTGCTTAGTTATTACACTAGATTGTGCTCTTCTCCAAGACACAACGTAGGAAAAGGCACTGAGTGTTTGTACTGTGTGCCTTGTTCTAAACACAGGATGAAACCATTTTTATTCTTAGACAACAGAGTAGGGGGTGGAAGGTCCGCCATGGTCATACCTTTTCCAAGGGACCTGTGCCTTGGATCCATGCTCAAGCCAACCCCTTTTTTCCCCCTTTTCTCCTTGATGTCTTTTTCCTTCATCTCTGTTATTCTTGAGGACTGAGGCAGAGTTAGAAAATAGCTTTGTGTACAAAGAGTTTCTTTCAAATCGGGAGCAGTTTGTAATAGTTTTGAGGAACCCTGTAGCTGTGAGGGTTAGGGTTAGTGATGCCATTGTAGGAAATTAGCAAAAATTAGTCTAGTGATGATGATAAGTCTGAAGGGGTGGAATGGAAGAATCTCATGGACTACCAAACTAATCACGAGATGTCTATATCCTATTTTGGCTTTCACAGTATCCTGGGGTCAACTTAGACACAGGACCTAATTGCAACTAATGATTCTGCCAGGCCCATAAAGCCAATAGTTCACAAAGATGGACCTTCTGGGTCTTCTCTTGGCCTCTAAGAAGGTTAAGAGCCAAGGGTATGGAGATGGTGATGAGGATTCAATTCTGGTTCTTCCTCTCCTGTGATGAGCAACTGACTGTCTTATCTGCCCCAGAGAGCCATTAGAAAGGCTTACTCTCTTGAGCCAATTAGAGTGAAGGCCAGAATCTTACTATAGTATCTAAAATTTATTAAACGTTCAGTTTCTGTTTGTGACTATTTTTTAGAAATACTTACTTTATTTCTAATTCTATGTACGTGTGTATGTGTATGTGGGTATGTGCATAGGAATGCAGTTACTGTGGAAGCCAGAAGAGGGCGTCAGATTCCCTAGACCAAGCAGCTGTAACTCATTTTTGTAGGTGCTAGGAGCTGAAATCAGGCTCTCTTAACCACCGAGACATCTCCAGGACTCATGGTTATGATTTTACTGCTATTATATTATCTTCTTAAGTGGAGTAGAAATATAATCAAATAGATTAGTGAACATTTGAAACACACATGTATCAATAGATAGTATGAATAATGCATGTAATGTTTCAAAAATCTTAGGACACAAGTTTAAAATTTAAATATTGCTACCATTGGTTAAATACAATTTCTACTAAATTTAACTGACATTCTTTTCATTGAGACCTATCTTGTTCATACATGGTACAACCTGAGGATGATAAAAAGTAGGCTGAGAAAACACTAGACCCAATGTTGACATAGAAAACATCAGGATTTTTTTTTTCAATGTTGGACACCAGCCTTCCAAAACTGCCAAATTACATCATAGTTCTTACAGCACAGAGTACCTCTGCATATAAGGGAGACTGAGAAACATACTGTATGGCTTACTAAAAACATACCCAGAGGAAATTCCTGCTATTTTATGTCTGAAATAGCCATAGTATGTAGAATATTCTAGGTGCTCAGCAAATAATTTACTTAACAAATACGTAGTTACTATAATTATTATATTAGCCAGACATTAGAAAAACTGAATTGGGACAACTTCCTGGAAAAAGGTCAACATCCTTATTATGCTCAATTTTCTTGGTAATATTTTGATGACATGACAAAGCCAAAATAACTTTATTTGGGAAATGTGCTCTGAGTAAAATCGTCACAAGTTTATTTATCCATCTCATAAGCAATACTTGACTATTGTAGATTTTGTGTGATGGTAGGATTCTTTCCTGTCTTGTGGACAGAGAGGTTTGGCAATAATTAGACACCAAAAAAAAAAAAATGCCTACCGGGCACTGTGAGGTATTTGCCAGTTATGTAAAAGTATGACATGAGATTCAAAAAAAGTGACATAGAAGATATGTTATGAATCTTTAAAGGAAACCATCGAGATTAAGAGTTACAGAGAAGAGAGCTGGAAAAAAGGGTGTTTCTGGGAAAGATACTGATATTCAGAGTCTGGAATAGTAAAGGAATTTTGTGCAGTTAATTGGCTGGCGAGCTGACTCAGGTGGTAATGTGCTTGCCATGCGAGTGTGAGGTCCTCAGTTTGGATCCCTAATATTGAAATAAAAAGCTGCTCACAGTGGCACTGTAATCCCAGTGCTGGGGAGGCAGAAACAGGAGAGTCTCTGGGGTTTGCTGGCCAGCCAGGCAAACTGAATCAGTAAGCTCCATGCTCCGTGAGAGACCTTGTCTTTTATTTTAAAAAAAGTTAGATCATAATTTCTACTAAATTTAACTGACATTTCTAGTCACGGAGACCTTGCTTCTCTCTGAAATCTCTTGATAAAAGCACTGTCTCCATTTCTCTTGGCGTTTGGGTTTTCCAATCTGTTACTGAACTAACCCATCGATCTCTTCTCACCACATTCCAGAGCTTTCTTAGTTCACAGCATCAAACTCTTCCACAGCCCTCCGGCAAACCCAAGACCAAGGATCACATAAGTAGGTTTATCGCAGCAACAGCCCCATGCCTTGGCACAAACTTTCTATATTAATCTTTTCATTGCCATAACAAAATGCCTGCCAGAGGCAACTTAAGGTAGGAGAAGTTTGTTTTCGTTCGCTGTTGGAAGAGACACAGTCCATCATGATGAGAAAGACACGGCGGTGTGAACAGGAACCATGGTCATACGGTATCCGAAGAGTGATGGACACTGGCTGACTGCCTCTGCTTTCCCTTTATACTCAGTCTGGGTCTCAGTTCACAGTTGAGTGTTTCCTATATTCAGGAGCATCTTCCCTTTCAGTTAAATCTCCTTGGAAACACCTTTTTAGGCACATCTAGTGATGTGCTTCATAGGTGAATTCAAAGTCCAGTGAAATTAACAACGAAAGCTGGCCATTACGCCTCCAACTGTGCTTTCCTTATTTTACCTATGTAGTTATTCGGGTGTCCTCTCTAGCAAATTCTGTCGCTACTGAGTTATCTAGTTATATAAACTACTACCAGGCCTGAACTGATAAATGGGTCTCTTGGGGATGAGAGACACCATTATTTCAGGTGGTAGATACTGGCCTCTGGATACGGTGAAAATGACGAAGGACATGATCAGGAGAATAAAGGCTGTTGTGATACAACGTGTTACCATCTTAGACGGTTGGAGAAGACGCCTACCGCATTATAACTAGCACTGGGAGGCCACATTACAAGGTGCCCTCTTATGCCAAGGATGGAGGCATTGTTTTATATTTATATTTGATTTCACCAATGCGAATACAAGTAAAAATGCCAACGAGGCAGATACCTTATTAGTTCTGTTTGTTTTGTTTTGTTTTTTGTTACTAGGCATATTAAGCGAATGGGTTAATACATTGATCCTGAGAGTTCTGGTAATTGGCAAATTGGGAAGCATGTTGGCTTCATACTCTCCAGTAACAGAAATAGTACAGGTTTATCTTCAAGACAATCTTCAGTGGCACAAGAGTCAGCTGTTGTGTAAACTTTATGTAAGGGATATGTGCTAAAACATCCAGCTATCATTGCAATTAGGATCTTTCAAAGAGCACATTTACGTTGTTTAAAGCTGAGTTTTAAGATTCTGTTACCTAAGTTAAGAAAATTCCCTAAGAGCATCATTCAAGGAAGGCTTGAATAGTCTTGAATAGTCTTGAATAGTCTGTGTACTTCCTGAGACTATCTTCATTCAAGGATTCTTCATTCATAGGCCCTATGAGGTCTAATTAAAGTGTTCATCATATTATCTCTATGATAAACCATTTGCTTAAAGTATTAACTTTTGGCATGTATATCTGATGAGAACTTGGACTCGAAATACATGAGTGTTATTGGATAATTACTTTATACTAGAGAGGATGTGCACTCATTCAGAGCCTCATCGACTTGAGGTCACCATCTCACAGATTTGTCTTGTTTTCATTTATTTCTTCTTGAACAACGTACATTCATTGACTACAAATCTCTCTATGGAGTTTAAGCACTGTTCAATAATTTTTTCATTTTTAATGAACCAAAAAAAACAGATGATAATGCATAGTATAATCTCAAGTCTTATTTATTTAAAGTCCAGTATACAGTGGCTATGGATTGATGGTTATGAATTGGGTAGAATGGAACCATCAGGAACAAAGCATTCTGCTCAGAAAACTGGAAACTTCATTGTTGGAAGTCAGACCGATTCAAGGCTATCTCTGAGGCTCCGATGAAAGCACAAAAGGAGCACTAGGACAGTACCCTTGGCCAGAGGCAGACTTGGGAAAGGCCAGGCTAGGGCTGGAGCCAAAGCCTTTAAGGAGTTAAGGTTTCAGTTCCTGGGAGCCCTGCTTTCTCCCGTTAAGGCCTGTTGTTACCAGTCCTCAGGTAGCTGTGTCTGAGGAGTCCTGTCTTCTCTTTGCCTAAAGTGTTTGATTTAGTATTCTGCTGACCTTAGCTCATGTCCCCCCTGCAAGTAGTGTATCTGAGGCTGCACTTCTTAATAAACTTGCTTGACATAAGCCATCAGCTTATGCAAGACCTTCTGGTCCTAACTTTTGTTTTTGGCTTTTTTAAAATTCTCATCCTTGGTCCTTCTCCTCAACACCTCTCTGTTCTGGACACTTTATTCCCATAAGTTTGAGTCACTTCATCAAGTCTCTCCAGGTTTTTTTCCATCTCTATTTCCATCCAACTTCGATTATCCCCCTACCCAGTCTTGAGACCTTGGTGAGCCTCAAAGTTTTAGTCTTAGGATGTGAGCTCTTCCTGTGCCAACAAATTCACGAGCCACCACACATATCTCAAGGATCTAAATCTTTACTCCTAGTCGGAATATCTCTCCTGAGATCCAGACTCCTGATTCCCACCCCATTTCTACTAGGTACACAGAGCTATATGCTTGTAACAAACAGGCATGGCAAACTCTGCTTCTTCAAAGTTAAACGCTAGATAAATCCTCACTTCTCCTGTTTCTTAATTTGCTTCAAACAGCCATCCAAGTGGGCCGTCTGGAAATCATTTAAGATACATTTTCTTTGCTCATTTTTTTTTTATAAGTTGGATAATAGAATTCTATCATTTCCCCCAGTCATTTTCTTTTATGGTAATTGTCTTATTCAAGGTTCTCATAAAGTTTAAATGAAAGTGCAATATAGGTAAGAGGTCTCTGACAGCATGGGTATTTATCTCATTCTTGCTTCCAGAACACTTATTTCTAGGTTCTGAATGTTTACCAAATGGATGTGTAACTAGGCAGAAAAGTTACAGAATCAGCTCCCTCTTTCCCTCCTCCTTTTAAAGAAGATAATAATTTTGCCGTTTGATTGATTTCCCCGTGTTCAGCTTCTTGGGGCATGGTTCTGACTTTGTTAGCCTGGTTGGTTCTTTGTGATTTTCTAAGAAAGAACTAAGAGGAAAGGAAGAAGATGAAGAAGAGGAGAAGGAGGAGAAGGGGGAAAGGAGGAGGAGGCTGGGGAGAAGGAGGAGTGCCGGGCGGGGGGAGGGAGAGACTTAGGGCTTGATAAGGAATTCCTCAGAGAACACTTGGAAGAGATTGGACAAAAGTAGCTGAATATCTGAGTAAAGCAGATGAGACAGAAGAGGAAGATTTCAAAACATTCAGAACATGCTGCCATGACCAAGAAATTCCCTCGCGTTAAGATATTCAGCTAAAGCAACAGATCTGAAAGATATAATTTGAAACGGCTTTTCAGGTGCTTAACTGTGCAGCCAACTTGTGCCCCTGCCACAGGCTTGTGTTCACTATGATGTGAGCTGCTCTGACAAGACTCCCAGACTCGTTGGAAATGCAGATGACTGAATCCAGAGTGCAAAATGAAACTGAAACACAGGCAGATCATCTAAGTGTGTGAGTGAATACAGCAAGAAGAGCCTGACCCGCATTGCAGCCAGAGGGAGGGTATTTCTTATTATCACAGATGCTACTGTAGCTTGTCAATAGGGAACGGAGAGTAACCAGAGAATTCTATAGCATTCAATTTAGAAGAAGCAATTTTGGTTTTAAAAAAGTCAACATGGGTTCATAATTATTTCATAACACTAAAGGTACTTCTATAGAGTACCCTAATGAGGTTACCAACACACACACACTCACACATACACACACACTTACACACACACACTCACACATACACACACGCACACACATACACATGGATGTGCGGTAACAATGGATAAATGGATCTGTTTGAGGAATTCACTTAATGTTTTCCAATTAAACTGCATTAAGAAAGCTAATGATTCCACATTTAATGAGGTGTGTTCAGAGCTCTGCGAGCTCTGTGTGCTGATTATTTTTTTGTGGATGATGACGTTCAGCTAATTGTTCAGATGCCTCTAATTCACCTTCTAGTTATGATAGTAAGACTGTTATTAACTCAGCAAAGACTGCTAGCTCTTCCCTTCACTCTAGTAGATAGATGTATCCAATTATATAACAGTTGAAATTTATGTGTAGATGGGGAACTTTAAGCAGTTTTGGATTTTTTTTTTTCTGCCAAAGTGCATTTCTGCTCACTATGCTGTGTGCAGTTTTATTAGAAAAGAGCCTGAAGGCAGTCTTAGCAGACCAAGAGAGTGGTGAGGTCATTTGGGTCACAAGAGGTTTTTTCCTATCTTTCTTCTGTGTTCTGTTTTTCCTAAGATAATACCAATGTGAAATACAATCAGAATCTCTTAAACATCTCTAGAAAATATTGTACTTTTCTAGGATATGACTTCTATTTGCTTTCTAATGTTGTGTACCTAATTACTGGTCTGTATTAGCTCCCTGACACATCTGATTTTGGAGTTTGATGGTTTGAAGGAGATGTCGTCCATGGATTTTGGTATTTGGACATTTGATCCCTAGTCGGTGGCACTGTTGCAGCCTTGCTGGAGGAAGCACACCAGTGAAGGTAGGCTTCAAGAGTTTGCAACCTTGCCTTACTTCCAATTCTTGTCTCTGCTTCCGGGTTGTAGTTGAAAATGTGACCTCTCTCAGCTTCCTTCCATTGATGCTAAGCTTCCTGCCATGATGGACCCTTGTCCTTTTGGAATCATAAGCCAAAATAAACTGTTTCTTCAAAAAGTTCTTTTTGATCGTGGTGTGTTATTTCACAGCAATAGAAAATTAATGGATACAGATGATGCTATTTTCATGGTGGTTTGCTTATATGCTAGGCACTGTGCTAAATGATTTGCATATATTATTTTGCTTAATGTTCCCACACCTCCACTTTCAAATTGGCAAGATAATTGATGGATCCTAGACTCAAGTTCCTGTCGAACTATCAGGACTCACCATTTATTACACTTGGGTGCATAGAATTCCCTGCAGCTTGAATGTGAAGGAATGCCTTTAGCTTTCGGCTTTCTAACTCAACCATTTATCAGCTCATATAGCAGTATGGAAAAAACACCTTCTTAGGCCCCATGTTTACTGTCTATACCAGACAATAAGTTTTGGAGCAAATTACCACTTTTTAGGTCATTTTAAAACTTTGCACATAAAGCGATACATTGGGCTAAAAGGATGAAGATGATGATGGTGGTGGTGGTGGTGGAGGACGTGGTGGTGATGTGTGATGTGGCGATGATGACTTTGTAACTATTATTTAATATAGAAGTTATTTCAGTTTCCCCTCCTGCCCCACACCAGTTCTTAGAACTTCAGGCTTTGAAAGCATCCCACTCTTGTCTTCAATTTGACAGCAGTTCTGTCCTCATTCTCTGAGCCCCCAGTGTGGGAAGGGTTAACTATCAGACTTCAGTCACTCTGTCCTTCTGGTGACACTCAGGATCGGGTCATATCTTGTTCTTTTCCTGTGACCAGGCATACATTTGAGGAGTATTCTAGTTTCCTTTCTGTTACTGTGATAGAATACCCTGAGCAAAAAGTAACTTAGAGGAGGAACAAGTTTATTTAGTTTATAATTCCAAGTTACAGCCCATCATTTCAGGATAGGCAAGACAGAAACTCAAAACACCTAGTCACATCACACCCAAAGTCAAGAGCAAAGAAAGAATAAATGCATCCTTCCTTCCTTCCTTCCTTTCTTCCTTCCTTCCTCCCTCCCCTCCCATTATCTATCTATCTATCTATCTATCTATCTATCTATCTATCTATCTATCTATCTATCCATCTATCATCTATCGGGGGAACTGCATATTCCTCTCTGGAACCTCCACGTTGTTTCATTGATTAGATTCCAGTGTTATGTCAATACCACACTGCTGTAATCACAGTGGCAACAGTGAGTCTATAAATCTAATTGTGTGAGTCCCTCCCACTTTAAACATTAAAAAAAAAAGCTTTTGCCATTCTACTTCAACTGCATTTTCAAATAAACCATAGCACGATCTTCTCAGTTTCCACAAAAAGAAAAGCTGGGTTTGGATTGGAACTGCGAGGAAACCACAGACCAGGATACCAGCAAGTGACATCTTAATGCTTGGTCTCATTTCTGATCTCTGTCACTTAGTGTCTTTCAGAAACTTGGCAGTTTTCAGAGAAGAGTAAACATATTTAAAACACTTTGGAGCTGGAAAGAAGGTTCAGTGGTTAAGAGCACTACTGGCTGCTCTTCCAGAGAACCTGGGTTCAATTCCCAGCACTCACATAGAAGCTCACAACCTTCTATAATTCCAGTTCCAGGGGATCCAACATCCTCACACAGACATACATGAAGGCAAAACACCAATGCATATAAAAAAATAATAATTAAAACATTCACCTAGGTGTAGCTGTATGTTGTTGTGGCAGTTCAGTCAAGAAGACAAGGAGGCATTTTCATATGTGCAAGCCCCGCCAGACCTCAGCAGAGAGAACCACCATCATGACCAGCACCATACTCGATTGACAGTGGAACCTCAAGTCTCTCAGATCAGGTGTTTTATTGATTCAGTACTCCTCAGGTGCAGATCATAAACAATCAAACATCCCCCATAGAAATCCTGCACCAGCAAACAATACAGAATACCCTAGGCAGCTCCTCACCCAATAGTGCATAAAACAATTATTTTATACATAACTGAAAATAAACTTCCTCAACATTTCCCCTTTTCTGTATAAAAAAATTGCTTTACCTTTACAACACAATTTAACACTACACTAGCAAAACTAGCTACCAGAGGAGCTATCATGATGGCTGTTAATGCACAGGACCAAATGAAACCCAACCCAACATCTATCAAGCTTTTCTCAATGTCTTTGGACAGCAATGTACCATTTTCTGGAATTCACTTGCAATCTTCTGGGCTCCTCCAAAGGGCTTCTTGGGTCACTTCTCTGTCTCTGCCCTCTGAAGTACACACAGTTTGTCCTCCAGGCTCTGGTTGGCTCCACTCCACTGCTGTTGCTATTCTTGGTGGTAGTCCCATGGTACTGGCATCTTCAGAACTGCTGGGGTCCCTTGCTGCAATTAGACTGCATTTCTACCAATAGGCTCTGATAGGCTCTCTTCATGGTGCCAAGTCTCAACTTCTTTACATGATCCCTTCAATCTGGGCTTTCAACTGCCACTGAGGCTGCACCTTCACCATTGGCCTCTCCTGGATGCTAACAGTGCCAAGCCTCAGCTGTTCTACCAAGACCCCTTGATGCCTTCAAAACCAGCACCAGCTGGGTGACTCTTACAGTACCAAGTTTGGCTGCCAGCATGAGATACAACCTCGACCAGGTCTGGAAGACATTTCTGTGTGTTGACCCTGAGGAAACAGTCTCCAAATTTTAAGATAGAGTCTGGTTTGCAGGAAAAATGACTAGTAAGTTTGTCTGCAGGAAGGGTTTCCTCATGGGGTGGAGTTCTCATCACCATAGCAGATGTGTCTTAACAGGACCTCTTGTAGACACGTTTGCAGGAAAAAAAAAGTCAGTTTAACCAAGTGGCTTTTTGGCTCTGAGCCTAGTCTTCCACAACAGCAGGGGGTCCTGGGCCAATGGAAAGAATCTCCAGTTGAAACATTCTGGCCTTTTGGCATTCTTTCTCACCACTGCTATGGGGACACATACAACCCCTTCCATAGATCTCAGACACAACATCTTGAGCTTCACATACACGCAGCTATGGAAAACACAGTTTGTGAAACAGTAAGCTACCACTAGTGGCAGGAGGGATAGTTGGCTCCATGATCAGGGAAAGCAATAAGAACCTTGCTTTTTCCTGCTCCCACCTGAATTCTTGATCTCTAAGGGCTTCCATTCTGTGGCTCTCACGTCGGAACTTTCTCATTTATTTATTAATTTCACAGTTTTTCTCTTTTTAGAGGCTTATTTCCTTTCTCTCTCTCCTCCTCCTTCAGGAGCCTTCAATTAATATCTTAATCTCTATCCTCTGGTGGCTCCCCTAGAGTACTTTTCCATATTCTGAAGTCTGGAGTTTCTTTTTCTTCCTTGTCTCCACATTGGATTAGCTGGTGAGATGTCCTGCTCCATGTTGGTGCACCATTTGTAGTAGCACACTGCTGTGGCAGCTCTCAAAGAAGACAAGGAAGCATTTTTATACGTGCGAACTCTGCCAGACCTCAGCAGAGGGAACCACCGTCATGGCCAGCACCAGACTCGATTGACTGTGGACCCTCAAGCCTCTCATATCAGGTGTTTTTATTGATTCAGAACTCCTCAGGTACAGAACATAAGCAATCATGCATCTGTCTCAGAAATCCCACACCTGCAGACAATACAGAATGCCCTAGGCAGCTCCTCACCCAACAGTACATAAAACAATTATTTTATATTGAACTAAAAATAAACTTCTTCAACACCTGGAAATTATATATATATAATTTGTGGGAGTATTACAAGCAGTGCTTAAAAAAGATATTTTCATTTCTACTTTTTTTCAATTATTAGGAAGGATATAAGTTGATTTTGGATACTTTAACCTAATTTTCATTTGAGTACACAATGGTAGGTTTTGTTCCGGAATGTTCACTCATATATGTCACTAAACTCTCTTCATGCTGGTCTTCTAAGCTTTACTTCCACACCCCTCTGGCTCCTCTTGGTCCTCCCATAGTCCTCTCTTCTTCGTTCATGTCTCATAGATTTCATACTTTGTCTTTTAAAAATGTCCTTCCTCTCTCTCTTGAGATACTTTTCTTCATCTCTCATAATCTCTTCTATTTTCATGAGCTACACACACATATCTATAAATACACATATATAAACTTAATCCTACATTCTGTATATGGGAAAAGGATGCAGTGATTATCTTTTGGAGGCTGGCTTATTGGAATTAATATTATATTCTCCAGATGCATTAATTTTCCCCAAAATATCATGATTTTTCTTAACGATTAACAAAATTATGTTGGGCATATGTACCATATTTTCTGGATCCACTCATCACTTGATAGTTATGGAGGCTGGTTCCATTTCTTAAGCTTTGTAAATAGTACAACAACAACAACAACAGCCAAACTAAACCAGCAAAGCAAACAAGAGCATGGATTTGCAAATGTCTCTGTGGTATGTCGACTTACCCAGGGGTTATAAGCTGGTTCCTATGATTCTGTTTTTACTTTTTAGAGAAACCTTTACAGTGGCTTCCATAATGACCATACCAATTTACATTCCCAGAAGCAGTATATAAGGGTCCTTTTTCGTCACTTCCTCATCAGTATTTGTTTGTATTTGTTTTCCTGCCAAGAGACAGCTTTCTGGGCTGAGGTTGAATCTCAAACCAGTTTGAATTTACATTTCCTTGGAAGCTATGGATGTGGAACACCCTTTCCAATATTTATTGGCTACATGCCTTTCTTTAAGAACCATCTATTCAAGTAATTAGTGCATTTATTGTTTGGATAACCTGGTTGTTTGGCACTTAATTTTGGAGTACTTTAGGCATTTTGGGTGTGAATTCCCTGTCTGTTGTATACCTGGCACGCTGTAGGTTCTCTGTAGGTTATCTTTTGACTCTGGTAGTAGTTTCCTTGCTGCTGAAGTTTTGTGATTTTACACAACACTATTTGTCATTTCTTGAAATTATGGTTTGTGCTATTGGAGACTTTTTAAAAAGTCCTTGCTATATTTTGGGGAGTTGGTATATGTTTTTCTATAGCAGTTTAGTGTTTCAAGTTTTACATTAAATATCTGATCATTCTCAAATTGAATGTGTGCTGGGTGAGAGGTATGGATCTAGTTTTATTCTCCTACATGTAGATATCAAGTATTCCTGGCATGGTCTATAAGAGAGTGAGTCTTTTTTCATATATATAAAATATCACCTTTATCCAATACTAGGTGGCTGTTGGTATGTGAGTTTATTTTTGGGTCCTCTATTCTTTTGACTGGTCTACATGTATGTTTTTGTTCCATTACCATGCTGGGTTTGCAACTATGGCTCTGTAGTATAGTTTGAGATCAGGTATTATGATGCCCCTGACATTGTTCTTCTGATTCAGAGATGTTTTGACTGTTTGGGATTATTTGTGTTATCAAATTACTTCTTCTCATTTTATGAGGAATGCTAAGGGAAATTTTATGGGAATTGTTTTGACTTTATAGATAACCTTCAGAAATATAGGCATTTTCATAGTATTAATTCTGTCAACCCATGGGCAGGGGAGGTCTTTCTAACTCTGACTGTCTTCATTTTGTTTCTTCAGTGTCTTAAAGTTTTCACTATGGAAATCTTTTAGCTCTTTGGTTAGGGTGTGCATAGGTGTCATATATACTTGAAACTATTGTGAATGGATATTTTTTAATGACTTCATTCTCAGCCAGATTGTTATTAGCCTATACAGAAAAACTACTGATTTTCACATGCTGATTTTATATACTGTTATTTTTCTGAAACTTCTCATCAGCTCTAATAGTATTTCCTTGAAGTCTTTAGGGTTTTTGAATATAAGATCATATAATTCCCTATTTGCATTCTCTATAATTGTTTTATCTTGTCTTACTGTTCCAGATAAGACATCAAACATTATACTGGGGAGAGGAGGTCAGAGTGGGCACCCTGGCCTTGACCCTCATCTTAGAGGTGTTTCTTTAGTTGTTCCTATTTATTGTAATGTTTTCTATTAGTTTTAAAATTTTCTGTATTTATGTTGAGGTGTGTTCCTGCTATTCCTAGTTTCTGCAAGACTTTTATATGAAGAAACGTTGAATTCTGTCAAGGAGACGATCATATGATCATTTGATTTCTGTTAAGTCTATTTATGACTTGTATTACTTATTGATTTGCATATGTTAAATAAACTATGCATCCCTGAGTTGAAACCAGTTGGTCATAATATATGATCTTATTCATTTGTTATTCATCTTGATTTGCAAGTGTTTTTAGTGTTTATTTTAATCAATACAATTAGTCTGTAGTTTTCTTTTTGTGTACGCGTGTACATTTTGCTGATTTTCTTATCAGGGTAACACTGGCTTCATAGAACGAGTTTTCTATTTTGTGGAAGAATTTGAGGAGTATTAATGTTATCTATCGCTTCCTTAAAAGTTTGCTATCCACAGAGGAATTTGTACCCTCTGTGTTTATTCCTGCTCTACTCAATCAACCTAGTTGTCTATCAAGAGATGAATGAATAATGAAAATCTGGTGCATACGTAAAATAGAATACTATTTATTTTTAAAGAAAAATGAGATCACAAGATTTGCAGGAGAGTGTATAATATTGGAGTCACCCAATCTTAGAAAAAAAAAAATCACATGTTCTCCTTCACATGCAGATCATAGCCTACAATATATATGCATATATATATATATACATATATTCTTATACCCATTTATACTCACACTTACACCCACATATATATATTATATATAAGTTTAATACTAATATATATATTATTCATTTGTTATTCAACTTGATTTGCAAGTGTTTTTAGTGTTATTTTAATCAATACAGTTAGTCTGTAGTTTTCTTTTTGTGTATGTGTGTACATTTTGCTGGTTTTCTTATCATATATTTGCATATCATATATATAATATAATATATATTAGTATCAAATGTAGCAAGAACAAGAAAGAATAATATTAGGTGATGAGGAAGAATGGAATGTAGATAGAGGACATATGAGAGATGATACAAAGCTAATAGTTTTTTCTAGCTTAAACTCATGTGGATTTTTCGTTTTTGTGGATGATAAATGCTTAGTAATGGATAGTGTAGGCACAAGATCCAGAGTGAAGCCCCTTGGCTTCAGAATGGGTGTAACCGTACAGGACTTCAATAAGCTGTATACCCTTCGGCTCTAGGAGAGAGCTTGTCAGAGCAGTTGCATTAACTTGGATGCATGCTGCTTTTTTTTTTTTTTTAATTTGCTAGTTATTTACAATAAGGTTATTTTTTAAAAAATGGTAGAATCCTTGAATCCTTTGATAAGTATGTCTGATCCTGGGGTTTTCTTCACCGGAAGACTTTTTATTGCTGCTTCAGTTTCATTTATTTTTACGGACCTTTTAAAGTTGCTTATGTATTCTTGCTTTAATTTTAGTAGGTCATACATATCAAATAATTTCTTCTTAATATGTTTTTAAGCCTTTTTGGCACCTTGCCCTCCCAACAGTGTTGGAAACAAGAGATAAAAATGAGCATTCTTTTCATTTTTCTTATTTGAAGGGAAATAATTTAGATTTTTCAAACACTTGTGGAAGAGTTTTCACACTTCTTCAATTTTTAAAATAAACTTTTTTCTTTTATGATAATTCTTATTAACCTGATTTGATAAGGTATTTCATCGTGAATGAATATTGAATCTTTTCAGATGCCTCTGTCTGTTTACTGATAAAGCACAGCATTTTCTTCTTTATCGTGTTAATAGGCTGAATTGTAATGATTGATTTCCAAAGAATAGACTCTTGGATCTCTGAGATTAATCTCATTGCCAGAAAAGTTTAAAATGTGCTGGATTTGATTTACTAACGTTTAGTTAATAGCTCTGGCTTTTGTGTTTATGAGCATTATTTACTCATTCCTTTTTTTCTTTTCCCCTTTTCAAACACTGTTACCTCGCTGGTTGTTATTAAGTTAACACCGACTTTGTCAAATTAGTTGTAAAATGTTCATACTTTTATTTGATTGTGAATCTACTTTATTGACTAATTGTATTAATAATTACAGTTTATTTCCTTGGGAACATGCATACACACACACACATATTTTAGTTATGATGATATCTGTATATTGGGTATATATTCATATATATATATATGTAATTTGGGCATGATGATATCTGAAATTTACATCATTGAGTCTTTTTGTTTGTTTCTGTATTTTGTTGTCTTGATAAAGATTGTCAGAATTAGGAAATCTGCTAAATGTTTAGTGGATTGGCTTCCAGCAAGCCTTGCTTTTAAGCCCTGTTGGGGCTTAGCTGGAGCCATCCCTACTCTGCAGTACCCTAGCACCTCTCCTTAGGTGTGCCTAGCTGGGGTCATTAATCAAGGTGGCCCACAAAGATTGCGGGCTCTGTCAGATCCTGAGTGTGTCGGGAGTGTACATGAGGCCTGCGCACACATACTACACTGCTCCCACTTCTTTCTTAGTAGCTCTTCTCCTGGCCTCGCTGAGCCTTACTCTGTGTAGAGAGATTGTTTATTAAGAGATACAGTTTCCTGCATGTAGACTTCTGAAGGCTTTTCTCTGTGTGAGTTCTTATCCAATCCTACCTTCCCTCAATTCTAGCCAAGTTAACTACCTTCCTCTCGTGCATTTCTCTTCAACTCAGAATGAGAGCACGCTTTGGTTAAGGGTTCTCCTGTGTGCTGCTGGTTTGGACTGAACTAACCTCAGGAACTACAGGCACAACTTAACAGGTTTCTCCCGTGCCTATGTATTCTAGCTCAGCATTACCTGCTGTGTGTTTTCTGAGATTATTGTTTAGGTTTTTAAATGTTAGTAGGGGGATGTTACATTTTCTTCCCATTTTTTTAAAAATTGTGACCAGGGGCATAATGGTTTCACTGCTTTGTGTGATTAAGGGATCCGAGGCCTGTAGCCACAGAGTAGAGAAATGAAGAATGGCATGTCGGCCACAGGCCACTATAAATTTTTCCTGTTTATTGTAACAAGGCCCTGAGACCTTAGCACAACTGACTCCATGATGGAAGTGCCATTCAGTAAGACTCAGCACATAGACAGCACCACCTGCCAAAACTAAAACAAAGGCCTAATACATCGAAGTCCGTTTAGTTCTGGGAAAGTCTCAAAATGTGCTAATCTTGCTTTTTAGCTTCTGTAGTTCCACTTCTGGCTAACTGTTCTTGTTAACTGGTTTGTCAACCCACAACATGGCTTTTGTGCTTGAAAGCTCATCCTGAGAGAGGCTCTGGGCTACACTGGGATCCTGAACACCCAGTGTGGTTGCCAGCAGCTGATAAAGATTTTCTATTGGTTTAAATCCATGTTTGAGCAGTCTTCTCTGGTGAACACCACACAACATTTGTTAGTTGCACAATCCTCAGTGTAGTTACTTAACTTTCTGTGTTGTCTTTTGCGTCTTTAGAGGAAGATGCTTCTCGTGCGAAAGCTGTGACATTTTTAGGACAGTGCTTGGCTCCCAGCACGGGACATGGTAATAACTGTCAATATTTCTCATTATTACTTTGGTACAATTTCATTTTTATTTAAAAAAACAAAACAAAACATGATTTAAAACATATATGTTTTCTTACTCATTTCTAATTGTTAGCCATGTTCTTGGCAATTTTCACATTATTGTTCATGACCTTCATTTTCATATCTTTTTTTACTTTAAGTCCAGGAATGTACTACTGAATGTTTTTCCACTGACTACCAGAAATACATTTCCCTTTAAAAATATATGGCAGAGCGAGAATATAGGACCACAACGCCAGTGCCACACTGCAGTCACGATGACGTTCAGCAGCTGAGAACAGCCACGATGTATTAAAAGTCACGCACGGAAACATGAATAGCATACCCGTCTGTACAGAGGAACATGGTATGATTTCTACTTAACATTTAATAACACACTTGCAAAAATCTCCCTGCATTAACATAGTGGGAAACAATAAATACTAACACTAGCTAATATAAGAACGCAAAGTAGGCGAGTCTCCATGGATCAAGATTGTAAGCCCTGGAAACTCTAATCTCAACTATGGCATGTCTTCCAGGAGCCCACCTGCCTGGGCTGATGGATCGCTACTCCCTCCTAGAAATATCCCTGAAACCCGGAGTCATTTGCTTTTCTACTTCTCAGACAGGGGATATCCAGCACTCTTTATGATTCTATCAGGTTATGGTATGTCATTTGTTTGCTGGGGCAGACAGCTGGTGCAGACTGGTGAGGAGATTGGAAGTCGTAATCGATTCCTCAGGACTTTCTCCTTTCCACCCTTGGAACTTAGAAGCTGAAGATTAAGCCTGTGAACAAGAAAAATAACAAAAGCTCAGCTCTAAGGAAGTCAAGAACTCAGTAGTGGAGAAGACTAGGTCTTGGCAAGAAGCGTTAGTGACTTCCTCATGTTTTTGTCATACATTGTAGTCACATGAACGTCACACACACACTTCAAAGTGAACACTCTAAACGGAGGATGATATCTTCCCCAAACTGGTCTTCACTTCACAATCCCAATCTTGGCTGTTACTTCCTTGATTCATTCAAGCCCGCAGGCCGGAAGTGTGGGTGGCATCAGCAGTACTGTTCCTCCTCTTTTCCTAAACACATCTGATCGACCAGCACATCTCGATTTTCTTTTAAACAGTGCTAATCACTGAACCCCAAGCCTTATACAAGGTAGACAAGCACTCCACAGCAAAACTCCAGGCCATGGCTTCCATGTTCTGGGAGTGTTATCCACAGTCCTCACCAAGCCTTAGGACATAGAAGGAACTATAGCTGAACACACCCTTGATGTGTCATCAGAGCATCCCAGAGAGTTGCACACTTGTGAGAACAGAAGAGAGATGAGCTCTAATGGTGAGGGAACAAGAAAGTAGATGCAAATAGGGGTCAACATATTAAGTGAAATGAGCCAGGATCAGAAAGACAGAGTGGACACCTGTTCTTTTTTATGGACCCTGGATTTTATATAGATACATACAATTCAGAAATGAGGATGTCTGGGGGAAGGAAGGAGGAGAGGGAGGAGAAAGGAATAGGTACAGGAGATGGATATGGTCAAAGTTCATGACTTACTTGAATGAAAATGTGTATGAAACCTATCACGAGCCAGTTACGACTCTGGCCTTAGCAGAAGGGCTGTGTGTCAACAAATTATGTCCTGTGGTCATGTCACCTTTGCTACTCCTTATTTGAGAGTAGTCTAGTGAAGGGTAACAGGATACATTTATACCTGCCAAGGGGTACTTCCGTGTAGAAGAAAAATGCACACAAAATGGCACATGACAGAGCTTTGGTTCTTTGATTATAGTGACATTAAAAATTCAGCACAAGATTTTAAAATCAATTACAAAAGTACAAGTAGGAATTTTTGAGTATGGTGTCAGCTATTTTGAGGATAAAATCGTCTTTGTTCTTACGGTTGGGATCAAAGCGAACTGTAAGAGGGTCAGTTGAAAATAAAATAAGTATTATGGCTCCTGTGGTAGTTATCTTGCTTGTCAACTTGACTGGGTCTGAAATCAAGTAACTAAGAAATTAGCCAGTAGGCAAGCCTGTAAGGGATTTTCTCTTGTTTGAAGTGGGAAGAGCCACTCTAAATCAGGGTCCCATCTTCTGGTGGCAGAACAAGGGAGGGGAAGGTAAGAAAGCAAGCTGTGCTTTTTGCCTGTTTGCCTCACTTATGGCAGCTGCTTGTGGTGCATCCCTTCACTGATGTCAGAGCCCTGCTTTGGTAGGCTTGGAATGTGGACTGAAGATCAGAAGCTCTCCAGGAACACTCCAGGGCTTCCGTGCCACGTTGGGATGGCAGAGGTTGTCACCCATATGGACTGAGCAACTACTGGGTTCAGTTTCTCCAATGTGAAGGCAGTCAGTGTTGGACTTGTCAGCCCACACTGTGTATGCAAATCAAGTTCCCTTTTTAATATATATATTCATTTTTATAGGTTCTGTTCCTCGAGAGCAGTACTTCTCAAGATGTGGATCACCACCCCTATTGGGGTGAACGACCCTTTCACAGGGGTTGCCTAAGATAATCTGCATATCAGATATTTACATTACGATTCATAACAGTAGCAAAATTATAGTTATGAAGTAGCAATCAAATTAATTTTATGGTTGGGGTCACCACAACATGAGGAACTGTATTAAAGGGTCACAGTGTTAGGAAGCTTGAGAAACACTCTAGAGCACCCTGACTAGTACATCTCCCTGTTTGACACTGAATCTGCAGTGCAAGGTTATTGTTTTTTGAGCCCTGTCAACCTTTCCATTGTTATAAATGTAGCAGCTGTTAGGATAAATTTGAATTGATGAGCCAGAATCTTTCTGTAATTGCTTTCTTATTTTCTATGTAAAATTTCATGCTCCCAGTAGATAATACTTTGCACAAGTCAAGGAGCACTGATCATAAAAGTATTTTGGAATTCCTGTATGCCCTGCCAATTCACATTAACTATAATTACCTACAAAAAGTAGATGACCAATAGATGAAACAGAAACCATTACATATGTATAGAATGTGCATCTGAGGTGAAAAATTTGAATATAAGTGATTATTTGCACACTGTTTGTTGCTGCACACAGATTGAGAAACTTCTTAGTTTCCTTTCCCAGATTCTGATGAACTCATTCCAGCTCATTCTGAGTCTCTGCCTTGATATCTGATTTCTAGTTGACAACCTAGAAATTACTCAGTAGTTATTAATTCCTAAGTACAGTGACAGAAATATGTATGTTGAAGAAAAAGTAACACAAATAGATGATACAATTGGCAGCTGTCAAACTTGTTTCTTCCCACTCCTTTCTGATCTTTATTCTTCAGAATGTGGTTATGCAATTCCGAAATTATTCAGAAGAGCAACAAGCATTGCATAGCTCTGCAAACTAAAAGACAGGAAATCATAGCCCAGGAGTTTATTTTCTTGCATGTATATGCTATGTATGGTGTCCATATATGTGTAGGCATGTTTGCATGAACATGGGCACACGTGAAGGCCAGAGGTTGATGGTGTCTGCCTCGATCATTCTCCATGTATGGAGCAAGGGTTTCTCCTTTGAACCCAAGTTACTAATCTGACAAGTAAGGCGGTTACCCTGTTTGCTTCTGGGACAGCCTGTCTCCACCTCTGAGAGCTGGGATTACAAGGAACTCCACACATTTACACCTGGGGTTCCACAGTGAAGTCCTGGCTTTAGAGCAGGTAGCATTTTATACACTGAGCCATCTCCCCAGACTAGAATTTTTTTAAAGTTATTTCTTTCATTTCTTAATATTATAATATAATTGTATCATTATCTCTCCCCTTTCATTCCCCCGAACCTCCCATATAGACCTCTCCTTTCTCTTATTTCAAACCCATGGGCTCTTTTTTCATTAATTGATATTAAATGCATATATGTATATGAGTATATATATTAATCCCTAAGTATGTATGTACAACTGGCTCAGTCTGTATAAAGTTACTTACACGCAGGTCTTCAGGGTTGACCCTTTGGCATTGGATAGACAGTTTACTTTTCTTTGGGAAAAGATGTTCTCTGGCTCTCAGCATTTCTTAGCTGCCTGTAGTGTTGAGGCTTACTGCTAAATAGGAGTTGGATAATTATCTATCATCTCTCTTCCTGTCTCTGTCTCTGTCTCTGTCTCTCTCTTTGAGGTAGTGTCTCATGCAGAGCAAGCTGGCCTCAAACACTATGTGTCATGTGTCTGAGTATGACCTTGAACTTCAGATCTTCCTGTCTCTACTTCCCCAGTGCTGTGTTAACCTGTCTGGTTTTATATGGTGATGGAGATTGGTCCCAGGCCTTTGTGCACGGTAAGCAAGCACTTTACTGAGTATAACACAGCCACTGCCTGGACAAGACTTCCTTTTATTAAACTTACTTGAACCAGACAACTTTTCTTTCTCTTCCCTTTTAGTCCCCCCCATCTGAACAGAAGGGAGTTTGTCTTTATCCAAGCTGGACAGTTGACTTTCGTATTTTGAGCACTTTGTAAATAAGAAAATACCTTTACTAGGTACTGGGTTGAAAAGGAAACAGTTGGCTTGCAAGGAAACTCCCTTTACATTAATTAAGGCTAATATACATGTCATCACACCCTGCTTCCAAATGGGCTTCTAAAGCTACCATTACAAAAGGTAGAGTAAAATCCTAGATTCCCCTCACTGCAGCACACCCCTAGTAGCATGCCAGAGTTGGCTGAGATTGTGATGATGGTGTCTGCATCTAGACGGGGATCTCTGCTGCTGTCTTCTGTCCCTGATGAAGAATGCATGGACATCACCACGTACTCACCAGACGATCGAGTGTCTTTTAGACCACCATATTAATAGCAGGGCCGTAGACACAGGCAGTGTTCTGAACTGAGACCTGGACATATTTCTCTGAGTGATAACCAGCGTGGTCAGGACAGTGTTTATTGGTTAATTTGATTTTTGTTGTATATTCTGAAGGATAAATTTTTTCTGTATGTCCTTTAAAATATCAAACATTAATAGTGACAACATTTAATTGATGCTTTTTTGTAAGAGCCAAATCAACATCAGAAGTTTTCCTAACCTGCTTCTAAGAGAGACACAGTCAATTTCATACAGAGCAATTCCAAAGCAGCCTTGACAGGAAATAAGAAAGGTATTTGCATTGTAGTGGTTCCTGGGACAGATGAGGAACATATTGATAAAAAGATTGTATGTAACACTTTTGAAGATTTCCATTTTGTTTTTGGATCAACAATTATTGCAGTATGAGATTTATCACTTCTATCTGGTCTCCTTGAATTAGTTGGAGGGCTGTGTTCCTCGTGTGGCCACATAGCAAAAACAAATCTGTGATTAGTTGGGAATTAAGAAACCCTAACTGAGACTGCATTTTTGGTCACTGCGTTTAAAAGGTTTTGAGCACATTATCTGTGGTTCTTAGATCCAGGGAGAAAGTGCCTCCTGATGTGGTCCCTACAGCAGGAAGATGATTCGGTTTTCTATGGAGCTGGACCACTGCTGTGGCAGAAAGGCACATCTTTAACCTCATGCAGCTTCTGTACTGTGTCTCTACCTGCAATAAACTACAGGTCTCTCAGTACTGTCCCTGTGTCCTGTGAGTCATTACACTGTGGAACCTTGCCTGACCCCTGTACTCATGAGGAAGCACCACCCACGGAAAAGAAGAGTGAACTGTGTTCTACAGTCAAGACAGTGGTCATTTTTTCTGGCAGCTTTTCCTATAGTTTGTTTTTAGACAAATAGCCAATGATGTTTTCATTGATACCAACCATTAAATGTTCGGGGTTTAAAAGTCTATAAAATAACCTGAGGTAGAGCAGGTTAGGAAATGGATATTAATGAGTATCTCTGTGAATGGAATTAGGAAACTTACATATTTATTGCCCAGGTGTAGGGAGGATCCATCATGCTGTCAGTTCTTGGTTTTCCCCTGTGCAGAGTGCTCGCCTGAGAACAGAGGGTAGGTTTGATCTATGTGCTCAGAGAGATGAAGGATGAAAATAAAGTTGCCTGGCTTTTCCTTTTTTTTCAAGAAAAGTTCAATTTTTCTGCAAGATTGTCATAAAAGCCACAGTTTGCCTCTTGGTATTGCCTGGAAATTATTTACTAAGATTTATGAGCTTCCTTTGGCCATCATCAATTTTTACCTTAAAGAAGCCTTGCTAACTAACTCCCTGGAGGTGACAGTGTCGATTGGGAGACATAACAGCAGAGATGCCAGCTGGTTCAATATTGACTCTCCTGTTAAGTGTGAGGTGGCTTTTCTTAGGCAAACCCACACTATCTATTTAAAGTGCCATTTTATCAAGAAGGTATTCATGGGTCCTCTGTTTAAATAATTCAGTGGAAATTTCGGGAAATAATTTATGAGCCAACAGAAACACTTTGGTGACATTCAGGGAAGCATATAGGTGACATTCCTCAAGATTCCACTACTGTTCTGCCATTCAGTATGAAGGTAAAAGGATGAACCTGGATTGTGAGAAGATGGGAGTTCCCCAGCAGTTTTTGCATAGGACTGAACTCATGACTAGTGTTTCATCTGACCTGCACTCTTCAGAAAGAATCAAGTGTCAGCACCAGGCACCAGACACCAGCACTCTAGCTTTGATCTGCCTGTGGTTAACACAGCTATCTTCTGGTGACAATGTATATGTTGGAGCTACTTTCACGGGTGTGGCTGTCATAAATAGTATCTGAAAGCTAGGAGACAGACTCAAGACTCTCTTCCCAGTTGTGCTCCTTAGGTCTTGTGCGGGAAGAGTTCCTGAGTACAGTGTAACAACCCTTGCAGCCCCAACTCCACTATAACCTGCTTGTAGCTGTTTGCCAAAGGCATATCACTTGCCTGGAGCCCACGACTATGAAGTAGAAGAATAAGAGATAAACAAAATACATTTACATTTGATCCCTTCTGTGTGACAGAAATTACATAAAGGACATCACACTAGAACTCGTTAAAATTCTTAATATTTGTCTTTAAGTTCTGTCCAATCAGAAATGGACTACATGAAAAAAACCTCAACAACGTCACAATTTTGTAACAGTTATTACGATAATGATATCTGTGTGTGATGATTTGAGTGGGAAATGTCCCCCAGGGGCTCCTGTATTTGAACATTTGGTCTCCACCGTGTGGCACTGTTTCTGATAGAGGCAGAGGCTTGCTGGGGAATTGCTTCACCAGGGGTGGGCTTTGAGGGCCCTGCCACACAGAGATCACTCTTTCATTTTCTTTCTGTGCATGTTCTTTGGTTCCTCTGGAACCATATGCTAAAACAAACTCGTTCTTATTTAAGTTGTTTTTGGCCATGGTATTTTATGACAGCAACAGAAAATAACTAACCAGACTGTGACAAAAACAGAGAAGATGTCCACATACATAGGGGATAAGGAGCATTTGGAAGGCAATAAAACACCAAATGCCAACAGTGGTTGCATCAAGCTTATGTTTCTTATGTTATTTGAAATTTATTTTATGTTATCTGTTTTTTTTATATTTTATATTATACATAATGGGTTCAAGTACTTTCTTCAAATTTCTTATAGCCTTGTACGCTAAGACTGAGGTGAAATGTATGATTTCTGAGTTACAGTCTGAGAATCTCATCTAACCCATCATGTTGTACACATACTTTGTATTTGTGGTGTTTAACTTGGCTAGGTTTCCTACAAAAGCCAAGTACCTTCTTCTGAAAGCACATGATCCTTACACAGTAGCATACTTTTACTTTTATATGAAGATGAACTCCATCTTTAAATATGTGTGGACTACATTTAAGAGAGAACATATGTAAAAGAATCAGGGGCCATGGGAGTAGGGTGACCCAACCAGAGGAAGAGGATTTAGGGATAAGAAACTGTTAAGATTGGGAAAATGACAAGAACTTTAATCAGGATATCTGAAGCATCTAGAAACTAAAAAAAAAAAATAATAATAATTAGCATGCATTTGAGTGTTCCTTTAAAACACGAGGTTTTGTTTTGCTTGAAGACATTCTTTATTGGCTTTTATCACAACATACTTAATTTTGAGATAAAAGTCATTAGATTCCATACTGAAATGGTGACTGTACCTCCAACAAGTTATGGCTGCTGAAAATCCAATTTCAATGTGCTCCTAGTTACGCACATTAATTAACAGTGTATGTCTTAGACCTTGAAGTAAACAATGTAAGCTGTAGCAGTCTTCGGTTATGGTTTGTGAATGGTCTGGTGTTTCTTTTATCATATTATGTTTTTAAATTTACATATTTTGAGATGATTATAGGTGATAGTAAAATGGAGCTAAACTTGTGAAATTATATTAAATTCAATCATTTCAGGCTTATTCTAGTTATAATTTAGAAAAGATTTCAGTATTTGTCCTTAGACAAACGCAAAAATAATTTAAAAATTGAAACTTCTTATAAGTGCGGTGAGAACAATTTTATAAATAAGATACATTTGAATAAGTTTAAAAGGCAGTGAGAAGACATTTGATTGGGAACACTGAAGAAGCCACCAAGTCCTGCTAACAATAGACTAATCAAAATCGTGTAGTTTAAGGACCATTTGGAGATCATTATACTTAGCTTCTTCATTGTAGGCTATTAAAACCTATTCTGAATAATCAATTTCTATCTCATCCAGGCATTTTCCAGTGGTAATCAGCTGGATTGACCTTTGAGGTAATTTTGAAAGAAGTGTGTTTCCCAAATCCAACTGGGAAGAAATGAAAGGACCCGACACTACCTCTCAATATTCCCAAGATAATATCTCTGCCTTAAACCTGGATCCCGACAACTTCTGTAGGAAGACCAAGAAAACTTGTAAGCCTGAGGGTCATCTATTCCCCGACGTCAACCCCACTTATTGCTGCAGGTACCATCGAAGTGTGAAAGAGCTGATGCTGATGTTCAGTTTGCACAACAGAACTCAAGAAGGTATTTTGTTTTGGGACAGTGGTATGTTTCTCTTGAGAAATTCATAATCTTAGAGTTGGGCATCATTTCCCTAGAAATGAATGATAGAGAACCTCAAGTGGTCTTTAGTATAGCCCATTCCTTGCAGATGTAATGAGGAGTTCCTACATAACACCTCATCGCACAGCCCCAGAGCCAAAGAGACCACAGTGCATATGTTTGAAATCCTAAGGGGGTGGGATAGCATGTGCAATCACTATGATGTTTCTTGGCCAGATATAGGCAGACTCTTGAGAATGTCTCATGATTAGTGGCGTTATCACACTCAGGGTTCCTCACGTGCTGACTAAAGCACATTTAGGTTGCTTGCTCAATTTCCCACTGTTTTCTTTTATCCAGTAGAGCAAGCTTGGCTACATCATCATTGCTTGTGAGTAGCCAGGAAAATCCTAGACATGGATTCACAATATTCTCAGGAATATTTGTGATGAGCTTTGTTGGTTTTGCCCCATTAGTTGGGGATATATATATATATATCCTCATATATATATGGAAATAGAGTGTACATAAAAGAAACACAGACATGAAAGAATATAAGAGATGCAAGAATAAAAACCAGATATCTCTTAAAGGAAAAGTGGCAGACTGAGAATGTTACTCAAAGGGAGGGTACAAGATTAGTATGGCTCTGAGTACCATCTCCAGTAAGAAGGGAAGGAGAGGAGAGGAGAGGAGAGGAGAGGAGAGGAGAGGAGAGGAGAGGAGAGGAAGGGAGGGGTGGGGAGGGGAGGGGAGGGGAGAGGGGAGGGGAAGGGAGAGGAAGAGAGAGAATTGAGGCATATCTGTGCTGCTTTGGGGGCCCTGGCTCTTCCAGTCCTGTGCTTTTCTATGAGACTTTAGTCTGGTTTGAGTATCCCACCTGGCATTGAAACATTAATTGTTTAATGTCTTGCTTTTGTTTGGGATAATACTTAGAGCCCTTTTGTTTTGCAAAATCATCTTTAACTACTAGAAATGTTTATTACATAGCTTTTCACTCTAATTCTCTTTGGAACATAGCACATGAACACCAGGACCATTTTTAAGAAAAGTTTGGGGAACAGAACATGGCGAGTGTATAATGAAACTTGATATTTAAATCAGACCTATATGGATTACTTTTTAAAACTTTGAAGTTGTTTTTTAATTTCTCTGTTTTGTAATATCAATGCTTTAAATACTGCTCTACTGGAACCAAGGGAAAATAACCATTCATTTTTCAAAGCAAGCTTGCTTCTCATTTGTTATTGATCTTGATGCAAATATATTTCAAACAAATTACATCTGCATTTTGCAAGAATTTTACATTTCAAGTTGCATAAAATACAGATAGGGAATTAGAAGCACATATGTAGATTTTATCAATAGGAAAATTTATTTTTTGTTTCTTGGGAAAGTTAGCTGAGATTGGGTGAAATAATAAGGAGCATTATTTACATTTTAATTGACAAATCATGATTCCAAATGACTACACATACACACACGCACACATCTTGCCCAATATGAAGCAAGGCATCAGTAATAACTTTTGAAACACTGTTAAACTTCATGGTCTTTTGGCCATAATTGAAGAACAGGACGTTTCTAGTCACTACTCATTCATTAAAACACACATATATATCTACCAACAGCAACTCCAATAATGCAGGGCCCCAGATTCCAATTAAAATACGAAGATATGAAATAGGGAAATGACATTTTAAGGACCATCTCCTCTTCATAGCAGGAGTTGGTGTTTCTTGAGAGCTACGGCTGAACTATTTTTCAAGAGGTTTTTGCTTTGGGTTGTGTTTCACATGAGTAAAACCCAACATTGTAGTTAGATTTCCATGTCACTATTTGCCTTCTAACCAAATAGGAACTTACCAGACTCGTGAGAGATTGTTTTAACAGTGAGCAGCTTCACACTCTCTTTATCGGACTGGGGCCTGTTGGATACAGAAACACTGACGTTAGCACCACAGACATGTACAGTGTGTCTGTGCAAGGAAGCAGATGTGGCACACAATGAAGACCAGGCCCAGGCAAAGCTGTTCGCATAAGATTCTATGGCAAACTCTGTGTTCCTTCGCTACAAATGCGCATGCACTGTGCAGTCTTTTCCAGTACTTTTTGAAGAAAGATGGCAGATTCCATCACTATCACAGTGGTGGTCCTCAGTTTAGTCAGATATCACCTGAACCGTCGCGATGAATGTCACCAGGTCTAAACTGTCTATGTCTCCAGTTCTGCGTTATGAGGTAGAAGACACCGAAACATCTGTGAACTTTCTGAGCTGATAATGAGTTCTAGGGACATTCATTTTTACTAGATCTCAAGGCTGCAGTGTCTGCGCCAACTACTGTAAGAGAGTTTTCCATATTGCTTCCCAGATTCCAGTTCTAAAACCTCGCTCCTTCACTTAGATATCTTGAGAGCCTCCATTTGTCATAAGGATAGCTAGAAAATCAAGATCCATTATTTCTATAATGGTTACAATCTTATGTAATAAAGAAACCAATCCTATAAATGCAGGGTGCACATTCAAGCCAACAAAGAAAACGCAATGGCTCTCTTGTTTTATAGCACAAACACAGTGCATCCTGTCTTACCAACTCCTCGCTGTCAAGGGCTGCCTGTTGCTACCAGTCTCTCTGCTTGCTTTGACAAAGTAGAGCAGCACTGGTGTTCAGGCAAAGCTACTCAGGGAACAGGCACTGCTTTCCTTAGCTGTGGTGAACATCTTGAACACTTACTTCACCAGGAAAGCTATCTATCTTACAACGCTGGGTGTGGCTTATGTAGTTTGCTTTGTTGCATTCATCCTTCACTCCTTCACCGAATCTGTTTTTATCCTTTTGTTTTGTTGTGTTTTCTGTTTCATACTTTATCCATGCCCCAAAGCAGGCTTCTCTTTAGTTATCTTTATGTAGTTCTAAAAAAAAAAAGCCATCCAATATATGGTAGCTCCTCTGTATTGTTCTTAAAGAAAAACAACACATAAAGTATAAGATCAAAATTTTTCTTTAAGTAAAAGACAGGATTGAAGGTTCTCGGAGGAAAGGTGATGTAGCTCGACTTACTGCTCGTTTCCATTCTCTGGTGTGCCTAGAAGAGAAGACGGTTGTTATTAAATCTGAAATCTAGGCTGCTTTCTGCTAAAACTCTCAAAAACCAGTTTTAATTTTACTTGTTACCCACAGACATTCCCTCAGGCAAAGTTAACACTCGCCCTGACATGAGACAATCCTTCTTAGATTAAACTCCAAGGAATTTAGTTCTGGGTTAATTTTTACCATATAACCACACATTGCTTCGAGAATGTACCATCTAGAATTGTCTATCACGCAGATGCTAGAAGCTTCCATATGTTTGATATCTCTGAGAAACTTCTCCTTAAAGTATTGAGTTGCCTTTTTCAACCAGAGGATAGACTTTTCTATTTTCCTTTGCTCTTTCCTGTGTGACAAATCGCTGTATTTGTGGTGAGATAGAATGAAGGTATCCTTTCTGTTGGATTGTAGCCCAATGGTTCAATTCCTCAAGAATGGCCTCCAAGGTGCCACTGAGGCAGCTAATCTTTTGTGTGCTCTGCCAGGCAGCTTCTTAAGTGCCTGATAGAGACCCCTGGGGTTCACTGTGAAAATGGTTCATACTGTAGGGTCGTGATCTCCCTGAAGCAGATGTTAGGCTCCTTAGTTAACTCCTTTGTTTTGTTCTTGATTGCATTCCATTCTATTTGGCTCCTGTGTCAGCTTCTCTCATATCTAATCCAGCTCATCACTGGGCTCTGCCTCTTGAGTATATCTCTTCTGCTTGAGTGTTATTATTTTATAAAGACCTTGGATAACATTAACATTTAGGCTGCTTCTATTTCTGTTGCCCAACTCAAGACATCCAACTAGAGTTCTAATTACTTAAGATTAACCCATCTCACCCCATGCTGCTTGCTAATGAGGTCTAAACATGCCTTTCCCCATCAGCAGGGTCCAGAAGCATTTCTTTTATGACTGTAAGTGTCACATGCTACATTACCTGTGTTGTTCCTAGACTCCCTTCAGAGTGAACTGATAAGATTTGAATGCCTGTTTAGCATTTTTCTCTAGAATATGGCAGCAGTGGACTAACTAGCAGGTACATACCTGCCAGGAAACTTTCTATATATATACAATGCTTGTGTTAAAGTTCATCTACAGTCAACATTATTCAGATAAACTTAATTTCCAACTTCCGACTCACGTTGTCTTCCAGAGAGCAGAATGGGCTTATTAATTTTCTGAAGGTAATGAAGTCTCCCCCACATACTTAAAGAGTGATTAACTGCAGGTGTTTAATGGTGCTAATTTAATGATAGCGATGCTGGGAATTCTGTGTGGAAACAAAGCTAACAGCAACCAAATAGACTTGGGTGGTTATATGACTCCCACACTTGGTTTTAGAACAACCATACATCTTCTGACTAACTCAATACAGTGATAGAGATGTATTCATTTAGAGTCAGTGCTAATAATAAATGCATCACTTTGAATCTCACGTATTTTCAAAGTTTTCCAATTAAACAATTCTTTTGCAGTTCAGAATATTTTTTTTTACAATGTATTTTTACAAGTGGATTTAACTTATTAGTTTTTATCTATCTCATAGACTCAATACCCACAGGTTTCAACTATGATGGCTGTATTCCCATAGAAACAGGAGTGGTGGTTTAAAAACAGGGGAAAAAGAGCTGGTTTTTGCAAGTACTATTTCCTCTTTGGAAACTGGATAAGAAAATCTATTTCAGACATTATGAGGCTCATTCATCCACTCCGACAAGAAAACACACTGATTTGTTTTCTTATTTCTCACCCAGAGCACGAATGAATACCACTGTTTTGATTTTCTAACTTCTTTTGCTGTCATGATCTGCTCCAACTGTCTGTGAGATGTCTAACAGTCAGTGGTTGGCCTAAACCACATTCATTAGTGTCCTGGAGTAAGAAAGGAGCAGTGCCTAATATAAGCCATATAAAAAATATACCTTTTACTTTTTTAATAGCTTAAGCAACTTAAGCAGAATTTTGTTAGTGAAATAGTTAGAATGAAAATAAAGGAATGATCTACGTCCCTGGCCATTTTAGAAGTTTAATTCAACAACAAAGACTAAAAGTGTACTGCTATGTATCAGGCACAACACGAGGTGAGCCACATGTGGTTGATGACAGGATGATTATTGCTAGGCTCACAAGAAATGCAGACACAGAGCAGAGTAAAAATTCTATAGCACCGTGAAGCTGTTACCCAATTTTGTAGACTAAAAATTAAAGGCCTAGTCTCTTCTGCTTAACAAAGTGGTATGTTGTCAAAAGGTACAATAGGTTCTTGTTGGTTGAATTCTATAGGGTGAATTGCAAGTGTGGTCTAAAAGTCAGGTGGTGCGTGGGCTCGAAGTTCCAGAACAATGACTAGTGTGAATAAATATATGAAAACCTGGCCTTCGTAACGTGTCCAGGCCAGAAGTCTAAAATGGGCAGATGTGTTGGAGCTGGTGTGGTAGAGGGAATGGCTGAGCTATGCAAGCAAAGGGGCTGAGGACAAAGCATCAAGTCAAGAGACAGCAACACCCTTGGGCCAGAAAAACAACTAAATACAGATGGAAGGAACAGGAATAAGGTAGAGTTTACTAGTGTTGGCTCATTATTTGAGACAGCTCTACTCTTCTAAGCTAAGACAGTTACGACGACAGAGGGTGACGATGGTGACGAGGACTGATTACTACAGACTCTAAGTGAGAAATGTGATGGAATTTCTTGTCTACTTTATAAATCATCTACTCTAAAATATAAATTCAAGCAAACTCGGAAACAAAGTTTATTTAAAGAAAGGATAAAATGTACAACACCGCCACAGACGGTACCTCTGTTAGAAAAAAGTCGGGTCTAACAAGGAGGGGAATAGGTCCTGAGGATGATTCTCGAGATCACGGGCTCCTACACTAAATTTCCATACACCTTTGCTTCCTCTCTGCAGACCATACATCCCACTGCCCACTGTCTTCAGAGGACACACCTTTGACTCTCCTTACAGTTGCGGGTATGCTATTAGCAAGAGTCGATTTATATCTGTCTACCAACAGATCTCCATCATCCGCCTAACTTTGAACAGCCTGCTGAGAATCTCTTTGCTTCTCCCCCCGGTTCTTTGTGATCGTTCAGCAGGGTAACTTCACTGTAACTATCCTCTTTTTGACAGTTTAAGTTTGCGCTAAGCAAACACTCATCTACTTTTGGGAAAAGAAAACGAAACAAAAGTCAACTTACCAGGGTCTCTCTTCCAGCACATTCGATACAAACCCACCAGAGTAAACACCAAGAGTGTTATAACAACCAGCGCAATAACCACAGGCAAAATAATACCTGAAAAGTACCGGAGACACGTCAGGCGGAGGAGCGCTGATTCTATACTAGTAGACCACACTGGACAAAGCATGTATGTTTTCTTCTTTAAAAAACATTCTATGGAAACATATTTCAGGCAATAATTAATCTGATTTATGGGTTTGCTCTGCTTGTCATTTCTGACATATCCACTTGATGTCACTCTTGTAGCCTGCCTTCAACAAATTTCCAAACCTCAGAGAGATGGCTTCCCATCTTCCTGGAGGCTGGGGGAGTAAGGACAGAGGAGACTAGAGGCAGCTGTTCTCTAGATTAGAGTTAAAAATCATACTCATTCATTATATTCTTTTGTATTTTATAATGAAGTTACTTGAAATAAAATGGATGCAGCTCACTGGGTTGTTCTAATCCTAAGGCTGAAACTAACCAGTGTCTTTGAAATAGATTGCCTCAAAACCAGAGAGTGTGTAAAAGAACGTGAGTGCATTGGTTGGATAGCATTTAGAAAGTCTAACAGCATGACTCAAAATAGTTAAGTATGCGCATGTGTGCCCGCGTTTGCTGGGGGAACGTTGCTTTTGTAAATAGAGAAAGGTTTTTCTGTTTTTGTTAGCAAGAGGGTTGTTAAGTTTTTAAGATGATCTGCCTTTTGAATTATAGTCATTTGCAAGGGTAAAAGTTTACTGATTAAAGCAAAGGAGTATCGAGAGGGAGAATTTCCACTAGAATGCACCCATGCTTCTCACCTATTTACCAAAGGGCAGTAATACTTTAATTCATCGGTAGGGTAGCTTATACTTCATTATCAAGAGTTTGTCTATATCTATCTCTACCTGTCTGTCTGTCTGTCTATCTATCTATCTATCTATCTCTCTATCTATCTATCATCTATCTATCTATCTATCTATCTATCTCTCTCTCTCTCTCTCTATCTATCTATCATCTATCTATCATCTATCTCTCTCTCTCTCTCTATCATCTATCTATCTATCTATCTATCTATCTATCTATCTATCTATCTATCTAATCTGGCTACCTTGTTTTTCACGACAGACTTTTCCTGTGTAGCCCTGGCTGTTCTGGAACTCTCTCTGTAGACCCAGGTGGTCTGGAACTCACAGAGATCTGCCTGCTTCTACCTCGCTAGTGCTGGGATTAAAGGTGTTGTCAACCACCAGACAGCAAGAGTCAATGTTGAGAACTATTGAACATTCCCTATTCAGACTTTGCATGCCTATAAGGTGTTACATTGCTAATATATGTTTAAGTTAAAATTAAATTAACTGCCACCAATATGATAAAATTCTGTCAAGATAAAAAAGTACATTGTTTTTATAATTTAATAGCTTTAGGAATTGACAAATGGATATGTTGAATGCATATGCATGATGATTTGGATAAAATTTACTAGGCTGGTGATTTTGCCTTAGCTGAATACAGTAATATCAAGTCATTATTTGTCTTTTCTAGTAATTGCCTACCATTAGGACAAGAGTTAAAAAAAAAAAAAAGAAAGAAAGAAAAGAAATGGCCACGGTGTGGCAATTAAGATTGGATTCATGGGGAATTTTTAGAGCAGGCTGCAGTTTGGATTATAATGGACCTACAGGCTAAGTAAAGTTGAGAAAAGGCTGCCTATAACCCCGCCCCTTTATTGTTCTTATTTACATACTCTGCATGTCTACTCCATGAATGGAGATGCATACTTTACTTACTGGAATAAGAAGGGGTGGCTGATGGGGTGGCTGTAATCTTTCCATCCTCAGTGTCTGTTATTTTGAGAAAGAAAACAAACAAGTCACCTTTGATCAATCTGTAAATTCATATAACCCTCCCTCTACTCCTATGTGAGGAAATATTCATGATTTATTTTTATGATGTTGCAAATGAAAAATTTTCCCTCACCCTGCAAGAGCTTTGTTTCGAAAATCAAGACGGATAGTGTTTATTTCATAAAGAACAGTAAAGTAGAAGTTTCCATTCAGATACACTAACATCGTACCTTGAAGTTTTGAGATGGTTTTTGCAGTTGTTAGTGACGTTGTTGGTGACACCGTGGTTTTAGATAAGGCATCTGGCAGTTGAGTGGTAACTACAGGAAAATCACAAACCCAGACTCAGTTTTATGTTTTCATATCAGATTTCTTTGTAGGTTAGAACAGTCTGCATTTTTAAGGATCTGGGAAAACACTTTATTTCTGAATAACAGAATATATAAAATGGTAATGCTGGACTTGACTTCATGTGTTTTCCTTGGAAAGATGACTGACCTTGGCATCCCATGAACTGGATATCAGTATTGCATCATCCAGAGCAGAACTGGCCAAGAACATTTGAGCAAGTCTAAAGTTCTTGCAAGATGTAAATCTGTGATAAACACTAACCACATTTCAGACATTTTTAACTTTGGGAAATGTTGTTTTGTTGATCACACATGCTTAAAATAGATATAAATGCAGAAAGCTTCAGATTTCTTGATATTTCTCAATGGTTGAAGATAAAAGAAGATCACCGTGAAGGCTTTGGTGTGAAGTGGGGGAGAAGCAATGGAGAGACTGTCTTTCTTTCATAAAGCTCTGCAGCTGTTTGGGCTATGCATCTTCCACAGAATTATGGCCACTTGATACTAACTCCATTCATCTTTTCTTCTTCAAGGAAAATATCTTAAAATATTGCTGCCATTATTAATTTGATTAACATTTGCCAATATCAATCAGAAGACTCCAAAGATTATTATTATGAATAAAAATTATTAGAATGTTTAAGTATAAGACAATATAGCTTAATATATATATATATATATATATATATATATATATATATATATATATATATATATCATAGTGCATGACATCTCAGTAAATTTAAAGAAAATACAAACACTTAATGCTTGATACTCTTATTATACTTATTGCAAGAGGAAAGTAAAAATATAATTTGGAATTTTTGAAAATGAATTCTTTGCCTCTTGTGGCAGGAAATTCCCTCTTGTATCATAGCTGCCATCTCATCCACAAAATTCCCAGAGTGTAAAAGGCTTAATTCGCCCCATACCCCCCATGCAGCTCCTGTCTCAGCCAGCGTGCACCAGAGCAAGCCTGACTGCTTCTCTGCACTGAGACATCCATTCTGCTTAAGACTCCTTAGGAGTGTAGAGGCCATGCATAATTGCACCAGGGAGAGACTGATATTTCTAGGGCTGCCATGGCTCCTTCCTCCTTTGCCACCCACAGCACAGTACATGCTGCATGCTCTGTGGGGGAAGAATCATGTCAAGAGTCTATACTGTGCTTGCCAGGCAAGAGATCTGTGGGGGAGAGCTAGATACATGCCCATAGGAACAAAGAGAAATGTCAGGCAAGTGCACAAAGCAGGCAAAAAAAGGGAGTATTAAGAGATAGAGTGGGAGCTAGCTGAAAGCTCGCTAGTGTTGGTGTGTCTTGCAGTGTCAAGCGCTGTACGAAGATCAGTCTTTTAGGTGTTTCGGTAGAGGACAAGATGGCTGGCTGAATAACCAATGGTCTTACGATTTAGCAACAGCTAGTTTTCAAGACTCCAAATCCCCTCTCATTACCTTCTCATGTTCAGGCTGAGGGCTGCTTTAGGACTGATTAATTTTTATTCAAATGACACCTCAAGCTTTCTGGGTTAAAATGTATTGATTGTCCAGGGCCAGTGGTTACTGCTACTGACCCAGAAAAAGATTATCATGTTAACCCTTTCTTATGTGAATAATCAGCGCTGCTGAAATAGAAACTTCCAAGTTTCTACACACACACACACACACACACACACACACACACACACACACGCTTATCTTTATTGAGTATAATACTATTTGTTATCTACATTTCTGTTACTTTTCCATTTAATTAAAAATACCTGTTATAACTTCTATTACTGCCTCATAATTTGAGAAGCCCTGATGTTAGCATGATCATATTGCTGGGATTATGCTGCTTGAATGAATCTACAAATTGTGAGCCTAACGTTATTTGTTCTGTGACTGTAACAGAGGGATTTATAGTGCAGCCTGGTGAACTGTATTTGTTGGGCTGAAAATGGGCTACCCCAATTTTCTATCAAAATAATACTGTCAGAAAAGGCACAAGTGATGAGTAATTCAGTAGTTACAAACACGATTGTGAAAGCCAAGTGCCAGGGATAAACTCTGACCGTAAAAATTTATTTCCTGTGGAGGCTTGGCAAGTTATTTAACCTCTTTTTGTCTGGGTTTTTAAAAAGTTATATGATATTACATAATACATGCTATATGGTTGTACTATAATATATGATTATGCCTTTTAGAAAGTTGAATTTTTCAACTAAACACAGTTTGTTTAATTTCCTCAAAAAATTCTAAGTAAAATGTATGAATGATTTTTCAGACACTTCCATCTTTTTAGTGCTTCTTTTCTCTAGTCTGGGGTAGGAGAAGCTGGAAAACTCATCACTCTTAGATCACACACGCTTGCACCTAGGGTCTGATTTTTGTGACTGTGATGGCTATTGAACTGCAGCGGCACTGTGTCACAAATTTATACACAGTTTACAAACTTCAGGTCAAAGCTCAGATCAAGCTATGTGAGGTGAGTTCTCACAGAGCCGAATTTATTATACTGAAATCTATTCACGTTTTCCCTCATAGGTGCTGAGAAATGCACATTTTATTTTATTTTTTTTAGACAATGTTTTACTATGTAGCCCTGGCTGTCCTGGACTCACTATATAGAGGAGGCTGGCTCCAAACTCATAGAGATCTCCCTGCCTCTGCCTCCAGAGTGCTGGGATCATAGCTATCCACCTCCAGGTACATGCTTTTACTGTAAACTACATAAGTCATTGGGAACTTTATGAACAGGAGACTTTTCTATGTCCTAAGGGATCAGTTCCTGTCCTGACTTCCCTCAACGATGGATTATAAGCTGTAAAATGAAATAAATCCTTTCCTCTCCAAGTATATATACAACCTGCTGAGTCCACCTAGTGTTACTTGTGTGGATATGTCTTTCTGTGCTGACCACTTGGTATTAGATAACAAATTAGAGGTCCTGCCCCTGGCGAAGACTTATTCTTCCCCCTCTAAGCATTTGTTAACTGCCTGCAGCTCTTTATCTAAGGGTGGGGCTTTGTGAGATCTTCTCCATCCATGCTGACATGTTACATTGTTTCTTTTTGTATCCATTAAATAACAACCACAAATAGAGGCCGGCTGTGTATCTAACAGTAAATACTAAAGGTAACACAGCGAGAGTGTAAGGTGCAGCAAGAGCAGCTCAGGAGGGGAGGCGCACATTCCGAACTGATGTTTGTGAAACCAGTGATAAGAACGAGCATGCCAATGGTCCTCATAAGAGCACCTATGCTACTTCTTATGAAATCTTATGAATAAGCTACACGGGCCATGAGGATGGGTGCTGAACATCCTGACATCTAGAGAAAGGATGGAGTCCATGAAAGGCTTTCATCAGCAGAAACGAAATGACTTATTATAAGAGTAACTAGAGCATATGTAGGTAGGATAATAAATGTAGTTGGTATGGCTGTGTTTGTGGAAGGGAATATAACCCTTGAATGCTCTTTCAGCTTTAAGATCCTCGATTCTTGTCACACAATTCCTTGTTTGCCAGAGCTCTTATGTGTGAATGCCCATGATGGAACTTTCAGTCCAGTTACTAGATAGAACATCAGAGGGAAGGGTTTTTTTTCTGCCTTTGGATGGTCAAGGTTGATTTCTACTCTCTTTAGAGCTTACCTTTGTGAACTGGGCTTAGTCCTACAGCAGTGTCGGAGTTTTATCTCAAATGTCCTTCACTTTGCTCTGGGCCATCAAAGTGATTAACCTGTGACAGTAACAAGTTCTTATCTGGAACTAAGTGTGAACTGAGATCTATTTACTTTAGATAACTCAATAGAAGTCAGTGTTGAAGGAGGAGGATTTTGCCTTCCTTATCCAAATTAAATAGTTATTAAGTGCCAGGAACTTATGCATGAGATCCAAGAAGAAATGAACCAGAATACCAGTACTTCCATATGTCCCAGGTCATTTTATCCTTAAGAAAGTATGTTTAATCTTGTGTTTTAAGGATGAGAGTTACTGTGGCTCAGGGAGATGTGGTATCACGTCTGACACTAAGTGAAAGAGAGAAAGGGTAAGTTAAATACATCCTAAGACTATGGCCATTGCCCTTCTATTCTGCCACAGGATCAACAGATTTTTAAGTAAGATTATTCTAATTGCTTGTTTACAATTATCCATAAGGTTAATGAAATTTGTTCTTAGAATTCTGAAAGGTTTAAAATGTTCTCTCTCCACCAATACAGATATATCACAGAAGCTTTCAGCCTCCCAAATCCCTCTAAAATATCTTTATAGACATACATCCTACTACCTAGACTTATCTGGAGAACTGAGACTAATATAGTTGTATTTTCCAAAATATTAAGGGCAAGCGATACTTATTTCGTCCAATATATTAAGACACATTGTTTTACACTTTACTTAGGGATCTTTTAAAAATTATTAATATTTGAGAATTTAATACAACATATTTCATCATATTCACTCCCAACTTCTCCCCACCATTTCTTCCAGATACAACCCCACCTCCTCATCACCCCAACTTCTTGTTCATTTTTTTTTTTAATAACCCATCAACTCCTATTCATGCTGCCAATAATTGAGTCTGAGGCCTCTCACTGGAATGTGGACTACCAACCAGGGGCCACAGGGATGAGTTTTTTTATCAAAGGGATAAAGAGCTCAGCTTAAATAATAGAATATTATTTAAATATCCTTGTTTCCTTGCTTTCCTTGTCTGTAGGAAAATAATGAGTCTAAGAAAAGGCAAATTCTAACATTGTTTAAAGTTGCATTATTATGTGACTGTGCCTATGCTTCTAGCAAATCAATAGCCCATATGAGTTTTTAATGGTTCCTTCCACGTCTTCATCAGCTCTGATCTCATCTGAGAATGAACAGAGGGGATAATCTGGCAGTTTGAAGGTCACGTCTTTGATGAACTCTTGTTCTTTTTTTTTTTTTTTTTTTCAATCTGCTTCTCTTTGTTCAGAAAGTACCTTTGCCTCATTTGATAGTTCATAAAGTTGCCCGAAGCTCACTTGGGGTGAACCACATGACTACTAGGTTATAATAGCTATTTATAATATTGACCCATTTCCCTAAACGACCTTTTAATGGTAGGCTCCATATTTCTCAGAACGCTTAGTGTTACACATAATGGAAACGGGATGAATGCTTATTGAGTGACTTGGTCGGTGGTAGTTGATTGAATCTACTATTCTGCATATTTTGCATGGGATCGTATTCAATTTGAAGCCATTTAAATTATGTTGTAATTTGTCAGTTAATGTTTGACTTCCTCCTGCTTTAGAAGCTGTATATAAATGCCTCATGTTGCACGTGCATGAAACAGCCACCCTCTGCACACCACCACCCTCTGTTGAGTAGAAAGTGCAAACGTGTCTTCTGACTATGTGATTATTTAACAGCAGTCACACTCAGTTCCGCACGCTTATCCAGGATGCACTTCACTTGCTGAGTCATCTCCTCAGCTCTCCCTTCTAATTGTGTCCACACCAAAGGGTACCAGGAGTGAGAACGCCTGAGACTAGTCACCTGGATTAGTACCCGGGAAGATGAGGGAAGGTCACAATTCTCTACAGATGCAGAAGGTCAAATAGCGCTCAGCCTTACGACCTTCTGCCACCCAAGGGTCACAGTTCCTGTCTCTCCGTTATTGGACATTTGTTTAGAATAAAAGTCAGGTGGCCAGATACGGGAACTTTTTGGTGTTAACATTCTAGGGTTTAATTGTCATTTACAACATCCTTTTGGATTTTGAGCAAAGTGGATGAAGACGTGTATTCCATATTTTGTGCAGAAGTAGGTGAAGTCACATACTTCTAGACAATACACTGACCAGTGCAGCCAGAACTGTGAGAAGACATTGTAGGCTTCGTTCCTTCCCCAGGGCTGGCTCTTCTCCCCTCCATTAGAGTGCTCAGGCTTCTCCTGGGTATTCCCAGTTTCAGCTTTTTAACTCAAAGCCTCCTAATTTAGTTGTTCTGTATTGATTTCTTGCAAGCTATTTCATCCTGCTTTCAAGCTCATATATGCATGTACATAAATATACATCCTCATGGTCTCATTCATTGGGATATATTTCTAGTGAGTGCTCAGAGAAGAGGAAACGAACTTACCTGAAACTTCTGTTGTATTGATTGAACTCTGATTCTCAGCTTTCAAGGAAAAAAACAAACACACAAAATTAAATGTCAATCTGTTTTTACAATTGTTTCAAAGGTATATTTTATAGAGACTGGCTTATTTTGCATTAATTTTCCCTCAGACTATAGAATCATGGAACTTTAGGATTCCAGGAAACCTCAGGACAGTAATCAGTTAGTTCTTTGGGCTCTCCCCTTTTTTTTTGTAATTTTTAAAGACCTTTTCTTCATGGTGTCTTCACAGGTACAAATCATTTTACTTGGAATTTCCTCTTAAAGGGCCAAATATTTTAGGCTTTGTGTGCTATAGCGTCTGCTGCAACTTCTCAGCTCAGCTTTTTAGTATGAATTCAGTCATACACAATACCTAGAGAAAAGGTATAATTGTATTTTTCTAAAACTCGATTTTAAAAAATAGCCAGAGGGCATATTTTGCTTCTCTGTAGTTTACTACATCTTGAACCACCAACTTTAGCATCTCAAATTCAACACATTTCGGACAGCACCCTTGAGGGGTGTCCCCAATCTACCTCTTCTCTTACCTTCTTGGATCCATGCAGGGGACCATTGTTTTCCAGTTGTTTAAGGCCAGACAATACTGGCCTTTCCTGGTGTCTCCTTTCTTTTTACCTTATATATTCTGAAGCTCTAGATTAAAAGTATGTTCCAAATTCCAAACCGTCCCAACACCTGCTCTGCTGTTGTTCACCTTGCTCCCAAAGAACTCCTAGGAAAATCTCTTAAAAGTTAACTTTGACTCACCAGTACTTCCCTGTTCCTCACTATGGTTGGCGACTCTTCGTATGATATCAGGGACTCTACCTCGTTCCTCAGATCTCTGACCTACCAGCTCCCACTTTAACTCTGTCCCACCTTGGACCTGGTGCCGATAGACCAATGGTTCAAAGACACAGGGTTCTTCCAGACTTGGGCTTCTCTTGCTCTTCCTTGTGTCTCAGGGTTCTCTCAAGTCACCTTACTAAACTGTCTCTGCGCACACCAGCCTCTCTCCTGACTTTATTTGCTCCGCTGTGATTTTACAGTAGCATTTACTTTCTGCTTTAAAAATCGCTGATTGTCTACTGAAATGTATCTCCATAGGATAGATTTTCTGTCTTACATAGAGATAGGTACCAGAATCTCCTGATTCCAGTACTTAGCCCTACGATGTGCTATAGTGTGTTTCTAGTAGATGGAAAAGAATGATGGATTTTTACAATTGATGTTTATGAGAGATATTATTCCCATTTTGCAGACCTGCAAATATTAGCTGGGAGAAATTAAATTACTTTCTTAAAGGTGGAACCACAATGACAATTTAGGTCTTTGGTTCCAAACCCATCTACTCTCACTGAAATAGACAGTTTTTCTCCTCATAAACATTCTAAGTATAAAGCTAATAAGATTAATTCCTGCTTTTGATAAGTAATTAAAATACTTCTGAAAGTAGCATAATGCTGCATTTGGGAGATTCAGTAAAATATTTATTAGCAGGTAGGATTAGAATGCAAAGGAAATCCAAACCCTTTGTTCCTTTTATTAATATCAGGTCACAACCTTTTCTGCTGATAGACTCATTTGAGAATGACAAATTTTAAGCTTGGATCAGACAAAACCTTCTGACTCTCCTTTATTTGAATTTCTTTTAGCCTCCAAAATTCGTAATAATTTTACATGAGTGTAGGAGGGCTGACTGTGCCCTGAAACTTTTCTGGAATGTAAAGAAACACATCAGTTCTTCTCACTACACTTCTTCATAGCCTGAGGTTAAGGCACACACACACACACACACACACACACACACACACACACACACACACACATATACATATGAGGGATTCAAATACTGAGGACAAAATTCTACAGATGTCAAATATTCAATCAACAATAGAATATAGGTGGGCATAATAGTGCAAACATATAATTTCAGCACTTGAAAGCTGAGGCAGGGGGTCACAAGTTTGAGATTAGTCTCAGCTCCATGGTGAGATTCTCTCTCAATAAATCAGGGATTTAGGTATAGCTCAGTGGAAGAGTGCTTGCCTAGAATACTCAGTGCCTGGATCTGATCCACAGCACTTTCAGGAAAACAAAACAAAACAAAAACAAAAACAAAAAGGGTCGTGTGACCCCTTCTTCAAACAGAGGAATAATTTGAAGACGGCAAACTGTTTTTAAATGAATGCAACTTGCAAACCTAGAATCAGTTTGGAGAATACAAAAATCGTAGTGAAAATAAGTGCTATGGCACACGGCCAAGTGTGAGCATCTCTGGTTTGTATTTGTAACTGTGAGGATGCATATATGCTGTCAGAAGGCCACACTCAGATCTGTAGCGGGCACGAGGGAAGTCAAACTGCAAATGCGTATGAGACACTTTTGCTAATATTTTCACGGTGGGATGATCAGTAAAAGAAGTGTTAAAGTCTGTTGTTGAGTTTGATACTGTAATATAAAACTGTGGTCTTAAAACCTGCAACTGTATCCAGGTGGCGGTGGCACCTGTCTTTAATCCCAACATTTGGGAGGCAGAGGCAGGTGGATCTCTGTGAGTTCCAGGCCAGCCTGGTCTACAGAGTGAGTTCCAGCACAGCCAGAGTTACAACAGAGAAACCCTGTCTCGAAAAAACAAAAACCAAACCAAACCAACAAACCAACAAAAAACCTGTGAATATATTTCCAAAGCTAAATTTAAACATTATCATTTAAATCAGAAAGCTGGGAGACTGTTTCCAGATAACAAACTACAGTGGTACATAAAATGTTTTGCTAAATACAGGAGAAAGCCTGTGTAGGGCTATATTTATGTATGATTCTCTATTTTCGCTGGAAAATAAGTCATGACCAACTTACATTGTATTACTCTATAATCTGATACTAAGTCAGTGGACTCAAACGTGGTATTATTTTTGGTTTGCCTAAACTAGGACTCGTGACTAAAACTATTATTCTGCAGATTCCTCCTGTTTGTGCCCACAGAAAATGACAGCAAACAGCTAGCCCTCAAAGGAAGAAAGTTAGGGTTAAATCCTCAAGTGAGCGAGACAGATAAGGTAACACTGACACTGAGTTGGCAATCAGATAAGCTAATGTTTTTTTCTAAATTGTCGGACAGTAGCATCGCATGAGTTGCATTTTCCATAATGGTTTCAAGGGAACACTGAAAGAGAATGCAGTTTTAATACGCTAGTTCAGTGTTCTTGTTTTATGCCAGTTTTAAATGCTAGTTTAATGTTCATGAGGATACTGTCAAGATGCAATGTGTGTGTGTGTGTGTGTGTGTGTGTGTTCCAGTGTGAAGATGTTCTTGCCATGTATGGGTCTGTGGAGTCCAGAGGTTGATGTTGGATGTCTTTGTCGATTGCGTTCCACTTTTAGTTTTTTAGATGGGGTTTCTCATTGGTTGACCTGGAGCTCACCAATGACTGGAACGACTGTGCAGCAAACACATGGAGGCCTGGGTTAGAGGGTAATCAACCTTGCCTGGCTTTTCAGCTTGGTGTAGCGGGTGTGGCCATGGGCCCTCATGCTTAAACAGCAAGCGTTTTATTCACGGAGCCATGTCCTCATCCCAGACTTAATCTTATACTACTCTCCAGATGAACAACCTGAGGCTCAGTGGAGTTTCACGGCTGGCCAAAGGCCGTGACACAAATAAATGTTTATACTTAATGTGTTTTTTTTTTTAATTAACTAAGCATTTTGAATTGAGAATAATTACTGATAACCACTAACCCAACGTTCTCTTGGAATAAATAAAGACACCCATGTTTGTTTTAAGACAGGTGTGGTGCCTTGAGGAACAAAGACCTGGGCGTAGTGATTCTCGTGGTCAGGTGGGAGCACCTCTATAATTTCTACTCAGTGGTTGTGCAATGAACTCTTGGTACAAAAGGAAACCACACAATAAACCGTGAATAATCATGCGATAAGAAAATTTATTGTATAGAAATGTTATCATTATCAAACAGAAGCGCATAACAGCTATAGTATAGATTATTAGTGATAATGTTTGTGTACAATAAATGGAATAGCAAATACATTTCCTTATCACATAGTTATTTGCAATTTGCCACCAATCCACAATCTTGCTCCGCACTCCCCCCTCAACCATATCGGACCTCATTCGAGGGAGAGGGAGTAATGATCTTGCTAATTTTCTGTCACATGTAGCATGTCTCTTTTCAGTCTGGTTATAAACATGGACTTCACTTCTCCTACTGAAACATCCCTTGATATGGTGACATGATATTATGATGACGGTGCTGGTTTATTTTTACATAATGAGCTACGTCTTCATTACTGTAAGACAAAGGGTACCTTCAACATTCTTCAGTTGACTGTGCTTTGGTTTGATAGCCATCAATGCTGAGTCTGCCATTGCATATAAGTATGTAATACAAAATGACAAGATAACCAGATAGCAACTTCAGAAATTGCTTAAATTCTGTCCTAATGTCAAGCCAAAATTCATTTAACAATTTCTAAAAGCTAACTCAACTTAGTAATACAAATAGGAACTTAAAAAATCAAATATCCCAACACAATACAACCTAAAGATACAGTAGTATGATATTTGTATGCTAAGAAATGTTAGGGTGAAAATCCTGTTATCGTGTACCTGTTAAGAGCATCTCTGAACATAAATTAATTAATGGTAAATTTTCAAAGTTGAGATATCCATTCATTCACATTTCCTGATTTCTGTACCAAGGGATTTTAAAAAATAGATTATTTTGCAATTAATTTTGTTTTATTGAAAATGTTTCGTACTTTTCATCAAGCTTCTTCAGAACAAAATCTTCTAAATTTCAACACTCCAGATAATAAACTCACTCCTCCCTGTCCACATCTAAGACATACTTTCTGTTTACAAATAGAGTACTTAAAATTTCAAGTTTCAGATTTTTATTTCATGACAAAAAAAATCCTTCTTTGGATGAGGAATAACCTAAAATCTGGTAATTCATGTTTTTGTGGGATGGTAAAGGGCACATGCAAGTTAGAAAATCTTCGCTTTCCTGAAGAAATGAGTATACTTTATCCATCTATGTAGTAAAAGCCAAAGGCTAATATGTATCATGGAACTTCTCGGAGCAGTCTGTCATCAAAAATCTCAGCGTTTACGTCCTCTCATAAGGAACTGGTGAAGCGTTCAGTGTGCTGCAGCGGTGGTATGAGCTGAAATGACCCCATTTAGGCCCAATAAGTTATTTACTCTGAAACTGTTTTCATCTGATGTTTACACAGCTCCTGCAATGTTGGGCTATCTTTCCCGATTTTAAAACGAACAGTCAATTCACATTTAAAGTTTTTATTAATTTATTTTGTTTGTTTATTATTATTATTATTTATTCTGTATGTAGTTGGAACATATTTTGGTTCCATTGAAGACTATTACTTTTGTAACAGAAATGTTGATCCATTTTATTTCATGTGATATAATTTCTCTCATCGTTGTCCTTGGCAGAAAGCTGAAGAGCCTGACATTTGTTCTTAACTTCCCTGTCTATTGTTTTTACCATTTTCTAGCCTTCTTTTGGATTGAGCATTTAATAAAAAATATTGTTATCATTTTTAATTATATGTACGTGCATGAGTCTGCGTACGGTATGCGCTACGAGACGCCAGAGGAGGGCACCATGGACCCTGAAGCCGGAGTCACAGTTATGAGTTGCTGATGTGTGTGCTGAGGGTCCTTGGTGCGCAGGACTGGGTCGTCGCTTCAGCCCCTGCATCGAGCTTTCCTTTAGGATTATGGTTTATCCATTATTGATCTTATATCAGTATAGTTACTTCTCTCATCTCAAAATGCATGCCATTGTTTACATATATTTATATATTGTGTAAATGCATTTCAAGCCTCACATGCACTTGTCATGTTTTAATCAAACAATTAGTTCTCCATTGAAGAGATCGAAATGAGGTAAAAGTTTTTTTTTGTTGTTGTTGTTTTTTGGTATCTACCCATGAGTTCGTCACTCCGGCGCTCTCTTCTTTTATTTGGATCTAAGTTTCTGTCTGGTGGTATTTCTCTCTTGCTGAATGTTTTTATTCATAATGAAATTTCCCAGTTCGGCATGCCCGGAAAAGTCTCCACCGAACACTAGGGTGACAGCTTCCCCTCTGGTCTGTAAGATGTCCTCCCTGTCTTCTGGCAAGCGTTGTTCCTGAAGAAACTCTGCTGTCATTCCCGTGTTCCTTTACATCACGTGTCAGTCTTTTCCCAATAGCTTATTTCAAGATTTTATCTTTAACTTTGATGTGATTTCTTTCTTTCTTGCTTTCTTTCTTTCTTTCTTTCTTTTTTTTTTCTTTCTTTCTTTCTTTCTTTCTTTCTTTCTTTCTCTCTCTCTCTCTCTCTCTCTCTCTCTCTCTCTCTCTCTCTCTCTTTCTTTCTTTCTTTCTTTCTTTTTTGCTCATCATGCTTCCCCGAATCTCCTGGGTGGTTGTTTTTAATCACATCCGAGAAGTATTTTTCTGTCCACCTTTCTCAGTCTATCATCTGGGAGTTCAGTTGCTTGCATTTGAGTCACTGGGGCCCAGAGCTTTTGAAATTGTTGTTTGTTTCCTAGGCTCTCTTTGTAGCATTTCTCTTCTTACCTCCCTCCCTAGCTTCTATTGCTATGTCGTGTCCAAAACCACAATTCACATTTCATTGGTCCGCTTCGTTGTTGTTTGGTTTAAATTCATTAGTTTCACACTTTTCTTATTTTCTGCCTCCTTCTTTCTCTGGGGTTATCATTCTTTCTTTACCTCAATTTCTTGAGATTGGTTGTCTAGACAACCAAATCCGAATCACTGTTTTCTTCCTGTGCATCTTGGAATTATGGGTTTTACTATAGTGCTGATTTAAGTGCAAAGTTGAGTAATTTTTAGTAAGGTATATAAACATATTAAGACCTTTTTTTGACCCAGTCTGTGATCTATTCAAGACTCCTTGTCCATATGAAAATCACTTGCTTTCTGCAGCTGAGATGCAGTGTTCCTTGTGTATCTATCAGACCCATTTCTTTCAGCAGTATTTATAGACTTAAGTACCAGGCTTCAACATTGCTTCAGTCAAAACCTTATTATAAAGAACTTGAAAAAAAAATATCATTCAGTGAAATTAAGCAGATACGAAGTTTATATATCTCAGTTAGCAGTTGAGGAAAGTTAGAACCTTCTTTATTAATTGTGTTCCTATATGTTTTGTGGTTTGGCACATATGACAAATTATTTTTTTTCTTAATTTCCTATAGGGATCTTTCATTATTGGTGCACAAAATCACAATTAATTTTATTCGTTGATTTTTGTGGCCTATAATCTGCTAAACTCATTTATTAATCCTAGTTTTTGGACTGTTTAGGATTATTTAATATACAGACCTCATCCTCTCATCCTCTCGGACCAGAGCTGGTTTTCCTCTTCTTTGCTTTTTGTGTGTCTTTTGTTTCTCTTCTTGTCCGGTTGCTCTGGACTCTTGAGTGCTCTGCTGGGTAGAAACAGTGGGACTGGGCTTCCTTACGTAATCCCTTAGAGTGAAAGCTTAAAGCTTTTTACTAGTCAGTAGGAAGTCAACTGCAAGCGTTTCTTTTCTTAAATCTATTATGTTGGTGGAATTTTCCTTTCTTTCCATTCTGTTGGGTGTTTCAAGAAAAAGTGATGAATTTTGTGTCATCCCTTTTGCCTGCATCAAATTGAGATGATTACATTTTGTTTATATTTTTTTGTCTCATGTTGCAGTGACTTTTTTTATGCCTTGAATTGTCTTTCGTTCCATGAATCAGGCCTACTGAGGTATGAGAGTGGCACCACTGAAACATGAGACAGAAGATATTAGGTGCAAACTGATGAAGCAACTCAATAAAATAAACTAATAAACCTTTAAAGTAATGTGTTTTCTGTTTCTGTCATTAAGCACCGACTAAAACAAACTTTGGGGAGTTCATTTTGTCTTTCAGGTTGTAGTCCATCATTGACGGAAGACGGGGCAAGCGCTCAAGGTAGGAACCTGGAGAACTGAAGCAGAAGCCTTGGTGCCTACCGGCGTCCTTCCCTTGGCTTGCTCACCTACCTTTCTTATCTCAATCAGACTCACTTTTCCAGGGATGGCACTGCCCACAGTGGGCTGGGCCCTCCCATTTCAATCAGCGTTCAGAAAAGTTTCCCACAGAGATGCCCACAGACCCCTCTGATGGCGACAATTCCTTAGCTGAAATTCTGTTCTCCAAAGTGATTCTGGTTTGTGTCAATGGACAGAGTATAACTAGCATATGTCTTCAAAAAATGTATCAACTTTTCTAACTTTTGAATAACTTTTAAAAGTGTTTTTATAACTGCACAAAGTATACGAAATTTTCGTATCTGTGAGATGGGGGACTGCTGTGGTGGGAATACAAAATGCTCCCAGCCTCACTGGTTGAATGCTTGGTCCTCAGATGTTTTGTGAAGTTTGGAAACTTTTTGAAGTGAGCGCTAGCTGGAAGAGGTAGATCACTGGAGCCAGCTCCGGGGGTGGGTAGCATCTTGTTTCTAGTTTGATTTTTTTCTCCTCTGGTTCTTACCTATCGTGAGCTAAAGAGCTTCCTACTCTAGGCTCCTGCCAACACAGTGCTCTGACTTGTAGGTCCAGAATCAATGTAACCCAAGGACTCTGGACTGAAATATTTGACCATAAACCAAAGCAGTCTTTCCTCTATAAAGTTGGCCTCCCAACGATTTTGGTCACCTGACTGTTTTCAGCACAGATTCTGCTGGATCTACAGGACTTAACGTTTGCTCTGCTGGGTTTCCAGCTTGCTTTGCCTATATTATCCTTCCTATGCCTCAATTTCCCCCTTTTAGATTGAGGATGTTCAGGCTGTGTCATTGTATGTCAGGGACATGGGACTTTCATTTTTATTTTAAAATGACTCACAACTAAGAGATTTCCTTGAGTCACAACAGACTCTACACTTAGACTTCTGAACACTGTTGGACCTGTTTAGACTTTGGAGACTCTTGGAGATGGATTGAAGTCATTTTGCCATTATGAGATGTTCATCGGCCTTTGAGAGCCAGGGCAGAGTGCTATACTCTGAATATGAAATATTCCTCACAAGCACATGTATTAAACACTAGGGACCAGCTGGCCCTATTTTGGGAGGTGATAGGAGTCAGAGCCTCTCTGAAGTTTGTCACTGAGAACATGCCAACTTCTGAGTCCATTCTTTCTCTGCTGTGGGATGAGGTGTTTCATTTGCCACATATTTCCACCACCACGTTCTGCCCAAGTACACAGCCAAGTATCAGTGGATTGTCCCCTGTGACACTGAGCAAATACCCCCTTCTCTGAAGTTGCTTTTGTCAAGTACCCATCTCAGTGATACTACAGGATCATACAGGATCTAAACTGCAGAAAGCCTAAGTGTAATGCATGCTCTTAATTACCCTGCCATCCAGTGATACTGACCTATGTATGCACTGTAGAAAGATTATAGCACATCACCAGTTTCTTTGTGATGAGAATTCTTAAAATCTAGTCTTTTATTATCAGGTTCCAAGTATATATGCTATTATTTTTAACATGAATGGCGTGCTGTAAGATGAAACTCAAAACTGACTCTCACTGACTAACCGGAACTACCTATTGCTGTTTATCCCAAACTGCTCCCCACCTCCTCCGATTCTTAACTACTGTCTCTCTGCTTCTGTGAGTTCACCTTCAAAAAATACGAGACAGAGTCTTGCTAAGTTTCCCAAGCTGGTCTTGAAGTCACTAGGCAGCCCTGGTAGCCTTTGAACTTGAGCTCCTCTTGCTTCACCCTTCCAAGTAGCTAGGATTTCAGGCCTGTTCTGCCAAGCTCAGAAGTGTTAAACTTCTTAAGATTCCACACGTAGGCAAGGTTATGAAACATTTGGATTTCAATCCCAGGCCTATTTCACTTAGCTTAACGACCTTTGTGTTCATCCACACTGTCACCTGTGTTACATTTTTTCTTCTTTGTAAAGTCTTAGTACTCTTCAATTTCATACTCTTCTCACCACATTTTATCTATCATCTGGTGAAGGGCACTGATGGTTGTTCTCCATCTTGGCTATTTTTAGTGTCTTTGCAATAACATGGAAATCAGTATATGTCCTCCAGATACAGTTTTAATTTCCTTGGGTTCTATATAGAGAAGTGGAGTTGCTGGATCGTATGGTAGTTCTATTTTTAACTTTCGGAGACACATCCATGTGGTCTTCCTTGGGGTTTGCATTTATTTATATTTCCACCGACAGTCTACCAAGGTTTCCTTTCTCCCAAATTCTCATCAATATTTTTATCATTTTTCAGAAAAGTCATTCTAGAACACAGGAGATCATATCACATTATGACTTTAAACAAGTGCAGATTTTTAGCCATGTTTATTCTCTTATTTTGAGAAACATCTAAGTATTTTGCTCATTTTCTCACTGTTTTCTTGCCATTGAGTTGTCTGAGTTTTTTATTTATTTACTTTCCTTATTAAATGTATGGCCATTTCAAGATAGAAGATTCTTAGTTTGATAAAACCTTTACTCCTTAAAATTATTTATTTATTGATTTGGTTTTTTTTTTTTTTTTTGGTAATTTTTGTTATCTGTGATTTTATGGTAATATCTAAGAAATCATTGAACAGACAAATGTCTCGAACTCTAGCACCATGATTTCCCTTGTAGATTCATAGTTTCATGTCTTTTGAAGGTATAAATAAGATCGTACTGTTGTTCTGCTCTTTACCCTGTACCATTCATGAGAACGCACTGTGGTCTATTCACCTTCTAGAGACAGGAGCTTGACTGTTATTCTAATGCCACCTCAGCCCCTTTTATTATAGACAGGAGCTTGATTCCCACTCTAATGCCACCTCAGCCCTTCTATTTCCACCACCAGGTCTCCTCATTGTTTGTCAACCTAAACTCCACGTGCTTGCTTTTCAGCTTCTCCTCTGAGCAGATGGTCCCTTCTCCTTCATTCGACCCCCTGCTGTAAATGCCAGTATCCTTCACTCTAGACAAACTTGCAACATCACCATCACTTGCCTTTCCCTTACTCTGTTTTATTATTACAAATACATCCACTTGTAATAACCGGGTTAATATTTACATCCTATGCTGTCTTTCTCACCCACCACTGGGCTAATTCTATGCTGGCATTGTCTAATACACAACGATAGTGCACAAATGGGAGTAATGGTGATATACAGGCAGCTTTCCAGAAGAATGTTAGTCAATGAATTCATTCCACAACTCCACATTTCTTTAACTATAATTTCAGAGGAATGGACTAATGATTTCTGTTTTTAAAATTCTGTAATTTTAGAAGCTTATCTTCTACAGACGGAACAAAAGAATAGCATTTGAGAAGTAAATACGATTCAAAAAGAATGCTAAAATGATAGGAAGATTTTATTTTCATTTTATTTTTCTGTAGAGGGAGGTAAGTGAGAAACTTCCTTAAGTCTTCTCTCCTAAATCAAACTTACCTTTGCTCTATATTCTAAGTGTTAGGATTTAGGACAAATATTTTTATCTCTATAATCATGCCATGAGGAGCTATCAGACATAAACTTGAGGGTGTCATCATGGCCTGCGAGCTAGCCATCTAGGGAGCAGGGTGCTTGGAAGAATGCTCTGTCGTGATCTGAGATATATTAAGCAAAATAGCCTTGAAGTTCAAACTTGATTATTACAGCTATGGAATAAATTTAGAAATTGAGCTGTGTAAATCTGTGAACTTTGTTCTTTTTCAAGAACATTTTGGCCAATCTATGTTCTCATTTCCATACTAATTTTGTATATTTATCATTTTCTTTAAAAATACTTCTAGCCTTCTCTAGCTACTATGCTAAAATACTGTTACTAATGATAAATACTTATTTACCTATTTGGGAAGAATACTGCCTTCCAATCCATGAATATTTAATATCCACTTACTTATATATTGACTTAATGGAGTATTGACTGCTTTAATAGAGAGATACTGAGTTTGTATCATTGAATTTATTCCTAAATATTTTCTACCTTTTGATAGTGTTTAAAATGGAATAATTTCCTTAATATTATTTTGGATTGGCAATCTAATGTGTAAAATAAGATTTTGAATATCTTGCATCTTGTATTAAAATTACTTTATGGTTATAATTTTATTGTGAGTTTCATTTCCTATACAGATGGCTGTTCCACTTGCTAATAAAAATGTTACTTTTTCCTTTACAACTAAATAGCCCTCCTTATCTATTTATCAATCTTTTGTCCACCTATTTAAGTACTATTTAGAGTCTCTGGCTATAGTCTTCATCAGAAACAACAAGAAGGAACATCTTTGCCGTGTTTTAGAGGAAACATGAAATCTTTCCATCTTTCCTGAGTTTGGAAAAATTGATGTAATTTATTTTCCTAATATTTTGGAGACATTCTCTGTTGGGGTTTTCTTCATGTGAATATTTCCAATTAGCATTTCAATTTCTTTCAATGTTACATCTTTTAAGGTTACATCTTCATGAATAATTTTCAGTTGCTTTTTGAGGGAATGTTCTAATTTTATCAGAGTTGTGGATTTTGCTGACTGACTATCCTCTTGACAAATGATTTGGTAAAGGACTATTCGACCTTATCTTAATCTCCATTGGCACCATCCTGTTGTGGCTATTATAGACTGTAAGTTAAAAATTCAATCAAGGTTACCAGACTGTTGCCTTATTTGAAGGTTTGTAGAAGTAAGTGCATGGAACTTTTGTAATTGTGGGCTGGAAAACGTTCCGAGGCGAGTTCTGATTGGATATAGACATATTAGCACAGCCTAGCTACACCAATCCTCACACTTACTTTTGTGCTGGGAACTCGGTAGCATCGAAACAGCATTTGTATGTGGAAGATTCGGCACTGTTGCTTTTGTAGTGGAGACTTCGTTCTTTATGACACCGACAGTTGTTGTTTCTATTATGTGAGAAAAAAGAGCATTTATCAGGAATACAACAATCACTAGCTAGGTATTAGCCTGAACATTCATGCCCACGACCATTTACAGCTTCAAGGATCATTACTGAAAATATGTGGACCGAGATTCAGAAATCTAGCATTCTAATGGTCACCGTTAGAATGGTCTCGGTAATTACTTAAGAAAACAGAGTGAAATTAGTTTCCTGTGTGTTGGCTACAGCTGCTCTCGTATATGATACTATTAATTACGGAGTGATTAATGGAAGTCACTGTACGGGTGAGACTCAGGGAGCTCAGTAATTTCTACAGTCACATAACTTTCATGTGAAGGGAGTCATGCCTGCAGTCTACCCATGTTTGATTAAAAAATAGTCGCTCACTACTGGAAAGAGGAAGATACGGAAGTGGCAGCAGTTAGGGCACTACGGTCCTCAAGCTGCTCAGGAGAGGACTTCATGCACACAGAAGAGCCAGAGAAGGAGGGACACCAGGAAAACAGTATAATCTATTTTAAATGACGTTTAGTTACTTTAAAAAGAAAATTAACAGCAAAGGTAAACTGAGATTTAAAAAAAATAACTCTGGTATAAATTCACTTGAAACAACCTGTATTTGTATAATTGGTTTTGAAATGACCAGTGCTCTTCAATATTTTCAAAGTTCAGTAGGAACATTAGATGAGTAAAGGAAATTCAAAAGTGTCAATTAGTGTACAATTTGTGCTACCTAGACGTGAAGTTAGCTGGAACCAGGCACGGAAGCAGTTTAGAAGATTCCTTTTACAGAATGGGATGGAGCAGGGATTTCCGATGCCCGCCAGTGCAGTAATCTTGAAATTATGACAATAAGCAAGAATCTAGAAAGCAAATTCTTAGTGCTACTGGGGCATTTTGTGTTAGAGAAACCAATAGTTTGAAAGGGTTTGTAAGTAGTAGACAAATATGTCCTCAGGTAGAAACACCCCAGGATTTAATACACAAACAGAACTAAAATTAATTCAAATGCAAATTGCATTGTTAATCACGTTTAAGAAAGAAAACTTAGAAATGGACACAAACTCAGAGATATCATGAGGTTGTAAAATTGGGAAATATCTGAGACAGTAGTGGTGGGCCTTATTGCAGAAGAGCAGACATTGATATTTTTGGTAGCTCAGATATGGCAAAGACTTTCCCCCACCCCAAGTGCAGACTCAGCACTTGAGAAAGGAGGACACGGCCAGATAAAGACTTTGTTTTTCACTAGCATCTCAATATGTGCTTGGGAAATGTCATAAGAGGAGTCCCTCTTCAGAAACGTTTGAAGTACAATTCTTCTGGTGATCTAAGATGGATTAAAATCTTCCTGTAGTATAAGTGAGGATGCTGTCTGGCCCCATGTAACATCTACTTATACCGTTGACTAGACAGACGATAAATGCTTTAGGATCATTATCAAATCCTGGGCTGCCCATACCAGAGACCCTTGCTGGTGGCCGGATTATCATTAACAGTGCCTGTGGAAACCTCCATTACCTAGTGAGGTCACCACTTCCATTGTGCAACTAGACACCAGGCGAGGACCAGACGCTGCTGTCTGCACCACTTCTGCCGGAATGTTTTAGAGTGTCTCCACTCTGACATTGTCCAAAGAGGCAGTAGGTCTCTGATTCATTCATGATACTCATTCTGCCTAGGGTCATTACTAGTACAAAGAACCCGTATGGAGATGACGCATGGTGCCCAGGTAGAAACGATCAACAATGCTGTGCTACAATCTTACACCTTGCCCACAACTTTAGGAGAAAGATACTTGCTGAGGTGGCCACCCCATAAAAGTACTATATATAAATGATCTCCCCGACATTCAGATCTCGTCATAGGCGCACAGTGATACCACAAAACACGGCAATTGGATGCTGCTGAAGGAGCAAAATAACTCCAATAACAAATCTCAAAGAAATTTGAGCGGACGAAATGTCTAATGAAGAACTTAAAAGACTAAAACGGACACAAGAATAGGGATTGGTTGGGATGACAGAAAAGGGTGGTCAGGAGTGAGGACATGATGCCAGAGCATTGGGAGAACGAATACAATCACAGCGCTGTCTTCATGAGTGAAATTGAAAAAAAAAATGTAAAACTGAATAGACTGGACTAAAAGCCACTGAGTTGAAGTGGGTAAGTTGTATGCCATGTGAGTCATTTATCATTAAAATATTATTTTAATAAACTTAAAATTTTAAAGAGTAAATATTAAAGAGCTCAGTGAGATCCAGGAGAATTCAGTCAAAACTTTAAATGAAAGCATGGAGATGGTAGAACCTGAGTGGGAAATTCAGCAGAGATGGATATTTTTAAAAGAGCAAAGCAAAAATTTTCTAAATAAAGAGTGCAGACAATCAAATAATTTACAGCTGGAAGAATATGTGACGTTGATACTAGGCCCTTTGAAATGCCCCAGTCGGGAAGAAAAAGAAGGAAGAAAATGGGGAAGGAAGAAGAAAGACAGGGCAAACAGGAAGAAAGAGCTAAGACAGCGCCCAAGGCTTTCAGGACAACATTAAGTTGAAAACCAATCACTCTTTTGAATACCCACTCAAAGTAGAGAGAAAATGTTAAGGGCGTAGACACTTCATTTGCAGAAAATAATAGCAGAACTCCTTTCTAACCTTGGGTTAAGTATGGAAATCCATACACAGGAGACTAGAGGGGGATGGAGGTAGTCTTGGATGCTGTGAAGATAATATATTTTAAAATGTATGTAGTGGGCCTGGAGTGAACAGACTGAAGGAACATAACTTAAGCAGCAGAAATGTAAAGGTTTGGCATTTCTGGCACTGCATACACATACGCTCAAAATCTTGGCTTGAGGGAAGATTATTAACTTATGAGCACTGTCATATTAATACACTGATGGGATGCTTTGATTCAGTGTGTAACAGGCTCCAGCTAATGAGCACTGATACTCCAGAATAAAGGAACTCTATCTTGAGGCAGGCATTTAAACTTGCATATTGCTTTCATTTAGTTTTTCTGACTACTTTCCTCAGATTACAATATGCTGGACTGAGTGTAACTTAAGCTGTAACTTCAAAGGGTGCTATATACATTAAGTTCAATAAGCAAAATTTAATATTTTAATTGAATTCATTGAAAAATTTAAACCTTAAATACATTTTCACAGAATCACATGCTCTTTGGATACATATTTAAATTGTTTAATGCTGAATTCAAGGTAAACATATTTCTTCAAATACTGTAATTTCTTTATGATTAGAGGCTTCCAAAATCCTTGTTTTTTTTTAAAAGGACAGTATATTTCAATCTATAATCAACACATTGTATACCAGAACAGTAGACCAGAAGTTTTTACTCTTACCTCACTAAACTTTTGTCTAATTCTCCTTCTCTCCTATTCTTCTTAGCCTCTGGTAACTACCTCCTAACCTCAGCTTTTATGATAATTATTTAGATGCTACATGTTAATGAGATTAGTGCTATTTGTCTTTCAAAGCATGGCCTATTAAACTCACCATAGTGTCCATCTCTATCCATTTTGTCAGAATTTCATTATTTTATGGTCGAGTGTTTTCTCACTGTGTATCTGACCACAGTTTCAGAAGTCCATTATCAGTTGCTTGGCTTTGGTGGATTCTATTTTTTGACCATTGCAAATGGTACTACAATGAACACGGGAGTGTAGATGTCTCTTTGACAGGTCATTTAATTTGCCCTGGATGTCTACCCAGTGGTGAGGCTGCTAGATGACATAGCTGCTTAAATGTTGATCATTTTGAGAAATGTTTATGTGATTCTGCACAATAATGTCTATATCAATTACACCTTTACCAGCATTGTGTTTATTGCTTTCTGATAACAGCCTTTATTAGTGGAATCAAGTGGCATCTCATTGTGCTTTTGGTTTGCATTTTAGTTTATAGAATTGTAACATCAATATAATTCTGATTTTACTATTAAAACCTATGGTTTTGAAATCCATGTCTTTTGAAATCTTGGGTTTTGGTATGTGTAGCATGTACAAGAGACAAGGTGAAAGTTATTTTTATCTGTATATGAGTTGGAATAAAGTGAATTTCATATGAAACATGCTTGAAGGTATCTTCTTAGTACCAGATTGACAGTAAAGGGAACTGACTTTACCAATCTCCCTAAGGTCAACCATCGCTTAAATTTGAACAGAGTACAAGATCAATTAATTCTATTATTTTGGGATTATCATTGTGAAACTAGTTTTATACATTTTTGGAAACAATTTATTGTGAGAAACAATGAATAAGGACATGAATTATATTAGTAATTTACTGTGTGGTTACACAGATTGAAATAAGGGAGAAAGTTTATTATTTTAATTATTCAGGAAGGAAGATAACCTGCTTTATACTCTTGAAACTTTTTGATGAAGACTACTGTTCTATCTGATACCCACAGTAAAATTACCCTTTTTGATTAAATTTGGCACAGGAGAATGAATTCTGACAAGATTAGCATTGACTAAGGCATATGCTGCCAAATGCTACAGTTGAGCAATGACATTTGTCTTAGTTTTAATTTTAAAAGATGTTCTAAACCTACTTATGAATAAATTTAATCTAAAAAATGATGGTTCTGAACATTAAGAATTATAAGTAAATTATAGAAGTAACAGAATATAACAAAAACAGATATATCACATTCATGGATCAGAAGAATTAGTAATGTTAAAAAAATCTTAAAATCTCCATAGTACCCAGAACAATGTGCAGATTTGATGCAAAAATACCAATTAGATTAATCTCAGGAACAAACAAAATCCATATATATATATATATATATACATATATATATATATATATACACACTCACAAAAGATCCAATAATTCAAAGAAATTTTGAGAAAGAATAAAAAGCTGAAAGCATCATACTTCCTAATTTTATACCTTAATCCAAAGCAATAGTAATCAAAATTGTATGGTACTGGTATAAATCACACACTTAACAGCAAAACATACAAAAAAATTGGAGAACCAAGAAATAAAACCAAATATGTATAGTTGACTAATAATTGACATGACACCTAGAGGTCACAGTGGAGACAGAATAATCTCTTCCATAAATGTTGAATAGAAATCAGATTGCTGAAATTAAAGCATAAAAGTGGACCTTTATCTGATGCGATGAACAAAAATAAACCCAAAATGAAAAAAGACCTAAATGTGTTATGAAATCATAAAAATTCTCCAAGAGAATAGTTCAGAGATTCTGTGAAACAGAATCCATTGTAGAACTCAAAGCAAATATCAACAATTACAAAGAAATTGAATTTATTTCTTATATTTTACCTGATCCCAGTGGACAGAAACTAGAAATTATCATCAGGATGAACTATAGAAAATAAAATGTAAAGACTGAACAACACACTACAGAGTGATAGAGGGTCTTTAAGGAAACTAGGAGAGGGATTTAAAATTCCTAGAATTGAATGATAGTGAAAGCACAACTTACCAGAATCTGTGGAACACAATAATAGCAGTCTTAGGAGGGAAACTTACAGATATAAATGCTTACATTTTAAAAAATTGGAGAGAACACAAATTTAAAAAAATCATACATCTGAAGGTCATAGAAAAACAAGGAGATGAATCCCAAACTAGTAAATAGTAAGAAATAAGAAAGATCAGGAGAAATGAATGAGACAGAAATAGAAAGAACAGTACACAAATTCAATGAGATAGTTGATTCATTGAAAAGAAAAATGAAATTGATAAAATCTTAGATGAACAAAGCAAAAGAAAAAAAATGAAGGACAAATTATTAGATTGGAGATGACAAAGGAGACACTACAATAGATACCATAGAAATTTAGAAGACCTTTAAGACTTACTTAGCTTATTATGGGTTGAATGAAAATAGTCCCCCACTGGCTCAGAGAGAATGGCACTGTTAGGAGGTGTGGGTTTGTTGGAGTAGGTTTTTTTGATCTTGTTAGAGGAAGTGTGTCACTGGGAGTGGATTTTGAGATTTAAGAAGCTCAAGCCAGTCCCAGGGCTCACTCTCTATTTCTGCTGCCTATAGATCCAGATGTAGAATTCTCAAGCTACTTCTCCAGTATCATGTCTGCTTGCATGGCATCATGATTCCTGCCATGATGACAATGGACTAAATCTCTGAACTGTAAGTCAGCACCAATGAAATGTTTTTCTTTACAAGAGTAGCCATGGTCATTGTGTCTCTTCACAGCCATGGGAAACTAAGACACTATATTCCAACATACTCAAAAATGTATATGAAATGGTAATTTCCCAGACACATATGACCTAACAAACTGTAACCAAGATTGTATAAGCAATTTAGGCAAATATGTAGCAATGAGATTGAAGCACTAGTAAGACAGTGTTTCAACAAAGAAAAGCCAGAACTGGATAAATTCACTGTCAAATTCTAGAAAATTGTTAAAAAAGAGCCATTACTATGTTCCTGAAACTCTTTCATAAGATAGAAGGGCAGGAATGCTCCCTGACTCACTTTAGGTGAGTATTTAGCTCACCTAAATACTAAATACTCACTTTAGAAGGTATTACCCTGAAACCATGCCAGTTAAAAACACAGAAAAAGTCTCAGGAAACCTTCTCTGATGAACATACATGTGGCTATTCTCAACGAAACTGCCAAAATAGATTCATCCAGTGTTTATTTTCTTCAAAGCTGTATAGTAAAGTTAATTCAGAGTTACATAGATTTAAGACGTTCACCGATTCCTTGTTAGGACTGAAATTATTTTAAAGTGTGCTATTGTGCTTACAAACTCTCCAAAGGGAATATCTTCTTCTTTGGGTAAAAAGTAATAACTGGCAGAGATTCACATTCAAGGACTATTAGAAGTCAGTACTTTATAGAAATTCTGTGTCTCTAACAAAATAGTAGTCAGAGATGGATTTAATTAATGCCTGGACTCACTCAGTGCCTTCTGGGATAGTGTTAAGGAACTTATGGTAAGATTGTGGGTTATCTTGATGTCTGCACTAAATGTTCTAGGAAGATTTTTCTAAGCATCAGCAGAGACTGGAGCAGCAGAAGTTCATTAAAGATTATTTTGGCCTCTTTCTTTGGGTTGAAAAGAAGCAGTGTACTTTGCCAATTAATTTCAGTGTTTCGCTAGGGGGGAGGAAACTATATATAATGGAATGTAAGTCAACCTAAGACTTGATTCCTTCCAGGAATCATTCCTAGGAAGAAGAGCTCTAGACACTGGCACCAAGCTACAGAGGGATGCTGAAGAGAGCAGAATAGCAGCCAAAGGTGAGTAGTATGCAAACATTTAAAAAATACTTCTTTTAAGCATGTGTGTGTGTCTGTGGTGTGTGTGTGTGTGTGTCTGTGGTGTGTGTGTGTGTGTGTGTCTGTGGTGTGTGTGTGTGTGTGTGTGTACAGGTACCACTGAAGCCAGAGATGTGACTATTGTGATCTGCCCTCTGTGGGTGCTGGTAACTAAACCTGGATCCTCTGCAAGAGCAGGACAAGCTGTTAACTACATCTTTCCATATCTTGGATTTGAGCTTTTAACGAGAGAAAAATGGGAGAGAATTTTATGTGCTGACGGACAAAATAGGCTCTTTGTAGTTGCACATGCAGCATGGTCCTCTCTTTTGCACAGTGGAAATGGACTTAAGATTAGCTGGCATTGGAGACCGGAAGCACATTGTTCCTTAGACCATTGCTAGCTGGGTCTAGATAACCAGATTGTTTTATTTTCTAACGTCATTTACCAAGAGAGGATCCTGTAGAAATTTGAAGTTGATCTAGGCCAGGAATAAAATATCACTTCATTTTAAATAAAGGTCATTCTAGATTTATTTAAAGAGGCCCTGGGTATAACAAATACCCAGAAATTAAATAAGTTGAAGTAGTTTGGTATCATCAAAGACATTCAGAATTCAGAATTTAAATTTTGAGCCCTGCAGTGGCAGAGCACACCTTAAATCCAAGCACTCTGAAGTAGAGGCAGGTAGATCTCTGTGAGTCCGAGGCCAGCCTGGTCTACATAGTGAGTTCTAGGGCAGCCAGAGTTACAACAGACAAACCTGTCTTGAAAAAAAAAAACAAAAAACAAAAACAGAATTTAAAAATTCTTTCTGCCAGCCTGGAGAGATGGCTCAACAGTTAAGAGCACTGGCTGTTCTTACATAGGGCCCAGGTTCAGTTCCCACTACCCATGTGCTGGTTCACAACCATTTGGAACTCCTGTTCAGGACATCAGTCACTTTCTTCTGACATCTGTAGCACCTCATATGTATGCAGTACACACACACACACACACACACACACACACATATGCAGGTAAAATATTCATGTACACAAAATAAAGTAAATAAATATAAAAATGAGCAATACAATCCCCTGTTCTTTAAAAACTCCATTATCACAATTGAATTTTGAACTTTCTCTCTATATAGCTTTTTTTCCATGGACAGCAACTATTAGTAATTTTT